>PVJC01024559.1:22500-25421 GCA_004026665.1 Murina feae | reverse complement strand
AGATAGATAGATAGATAGAATTATAATAAATGGATAGAAAGATAATTCAAAATATGGTAAATAGGATTAGATTTCAGTTAGCATTCTGGATCCATATTCCAACAAATCCAGTTTTATTCAATGCAATGTATTAGAAATTGGAAAACAGGAGCTTTCATCTCTGATATTATTTCCTTTAGTAATTTCATTTTAAAGTGAGATTATTTTTATATATTGATGCATTTCCTTTTTATTCTCAATCATTTTGCTTATCATTTGCCCTCTTCCTTTTATTCAGAATTACTAATTGGGCCATGCAGTGGAAGATACCACATAAAAGATACAAAGAACAAAATTTACCTACGAATGGCATTTGAGTTTCTGAATGGAATCTGAAAATCACTGGAAAAGTATAATTTCTCAAGAAAAATAGTTTGATTACAAAGCCACAGACCAGAATAAATGTAAGTATAAATGCATTTTATAAACTACTAGAGGGCTGTCCTTGCAGCTCTTCACAGACCTGGCTGGCCCTCACAGCCCCAGCTTCGTCATGAAGGTCATCTGGAAGGACATCTGAAGGTCGTCCAGCTGTTCAGTTTAATTAGCATATTAGCTCTTTATTATATAGGATACTAAGCATAGAGAAACGTTTCCTTAGTAGTAGCCACTTTTCTTACCCAAATAGAGAAAGGGGAGAGAAAAATGAAGTCTGATAGCAACAAAGGAATTAATCATCTGTGTATTTTCTTATGAAAATATGCAAGGGTTCCTTTTCTCCACATGGTAGTCAAGTCTTGTTATTTCTTATATTTTTGATAATAGCAATTCTCACAAATTTAGGAGAAGCATTATTCAATATATTTTTTATTTTCATAAAGTAAATTTGTATAATAGTGATTGCTATAGAAATAGAAATACAATTTTAAAGCATTGTCTAATTTCTCTTTAATTTATATCAAGAGATATTCTTACAGTAGTTTAATGAAAACAAGCATTTTGAAAATTTGACACATTGTGATCATACAATATTGCTGCCTTAACCTGTATTTAATGAACAATGGTTTGGATTTTTATATTCTTATTGATAAAGTTTTTTTTATAGACATTGACTTTTCTCCCATAGATATGTTAGCATTTATTTTAGTGTTTTGTAAATAATTTTCTATAAGACATGGATTCTTTGTCATATTTGTCTAAATGCTTTGTCATTCTATAGACATATTTTTATTTTGACCTAATTTTTTTCAGGTTTTTCATAAGACTATGTGTCTTTAATTTTTTTAAATATATTAGTAAATAGTTTCTAAAACAAAATGAAACATATAGACTCCTTTTTTCTTTCCTTTATATTTTTAAGATTACAAGTTCTTATTATACCTAAAGTATATTATATTGTCAGATATAAGATTAAGATGTCATTTTAATAAATGTCATTTCCATAAATTTTTAATATTTAATCTCTTTAATCAACTTGGGTATTTTAAAACATGCATAGGTATATTGTATACAATAGCCAAATTCTGGGCTGTCATTCTTTTTCATTTTTTTCTCTATCAATTCTTCCTCATTGATTTTTAAAAATCATTGATTTATCAATTTTGAAATAATACCACATTGTTTTTTAAAATATAGGTAAGGTGAATCTATGTTACACATATTTTTTCAGTAGATTTTTGATTTATCAATTATACTTCACCCATACAAATTTAGTATCATCAATTTCTTAGACCATAATGATATCCTCATTGACTTATCTACTTCAGCACTGCTATCAGCTTTCATCTAGTTTAAAATATACAGAGTATTCATGCATTTCATAAACATCTCCACATGATCTGACCACCCAACCCCGGCTCCACATTCTGACCTAATTCTCCATTTCTCTCATTCTGCTCTGGTCACTCTGTCTTCTTGATATTCTAGTGACAAAGTATACAAAGTACATACTAAATGATATTGAAATGTGATAGCGTTTCGAGTGTTTCTATGCCATTTCAGTGGTAATTTGAAGGAGAACAAACCAGTCACTGTTAGCCCCCTTAGTAATTATAATCAGAAAATACTTTACAAAACTTCTACATTTTAAAATTGACATTGGCATCAATTAAAAATAATACTGTTGCTTTCTAGTTTCTAAAAGCACAAAAAACATAAAGCGAGTTTGTATTTTTCAAACATATTTAAAAATCCTGTATAATAAAAGCATAATATGCAAATCAATTGAACAGCAGAACCACAGGTTGGTGGGGAGTGGGGCCGGTGAGCAGGCAGTGCCAGGCCAGCCAAGGCATGTGCCGGTGATGGGGGGGTGGCGGGCAGTGGCGACCAGCAGTGGTGGAGTGGCAATGGAGGGGATGGGGTGGGGTTGGCCACTTGCCAGCCAGCTTTGTTCCCTGATTGGCCCATCCGGTCGCCTCCTACAGAGGGAGGCCTCTGTTGTCAGCAGTGGCTGGATGATGGGGGCGGGGCCGGCTGCTCGCTGGGCTAGTGCATCAGCCTGTTGGGGTCACCTCTCACAGAGGGAGGCCAGACTGCAGCTTAGGTTGTCAGGCAGACATCCCCTGAGGGCTCCCAGACTACGAGAGGGTGCAGACCGACCTGAGGGACCCCTCACCTCTGAGTGCAGGAATTTTCGTGCACCAGGCCTCTAGTAGACATATAAAGACTGAGGGTTTTGAACATGAAAGGAGTGTCATGTTAGCTGCTTGGTCAAAAGGTGATCACAAGATTGTATCCTCTAGGAGCTTCGGGAGTGGCTATAAGACTATTTGATAATTAGGGGCACGTGAAGTTCAGAAATATGGCTAAGCACAAGGATCTTGGGAAAATGAGCTATTTCCCACTCCTAATTTTTAATTTTGTTGTAGCAAAAATTATAATAAAAAAAATATCCAGCCTGGTTGGTGTGGCTCAGTGGTTGAGTGTTGACCTATGAACCA
>PVJC01024559.1:0-17500 GCA_004026665.1 Murina feae | reverse complement strand
GGGAGCGAAGTGGCGGAGAAGGGAATGGAGCTGAGGCAGCAGAGATGGTGGAGAAGGGAGGGAGCCGAGGCAGCGGAGACTGGAGGGAGCAAAGCGGCGGGCTTCGCTCCCTTCTCTGCTTCGCTCCGGCTCAGGAAGCCCTATTCTTGCAGAAATCTTCCTGCAATGGGCTTCTAGTAGTTACATAATAGCTGCTTTATTACCACCATCTCATCTGCACTCCAGGTAGGAATAAGTGAGAGCACAGGGCAGTGAAAGCCTCTTCCCACCTAACAAAGTTTCCTAGGAGACTCTTCCAACAACTTCCACTTTCATTTTACAAAAGATCATATCACATCAGACACTCTTATTTCTCCCTTTTGAAAGAACTGCTTGGTTCTTAAACAAGATGTATCTGTTATGTTGGTAAATCAGCTTTTTAAAGAATTAAAACAATTAAAAGCAAACTCCCAGAATCAGAGAGTAGAACAGTGATTGCCGGGGCCTGGGAAGTGGGGTGTGGCACCCTTATAGGAGGAAGAAATACAAGAGCTTCCTTTCCCACCACATAACGATTCAGGAGGAGGAGACCATCTGCAATCCAGGAAGAGGCTCTTGAGCAAGAATGGAATCAGCACCTCGATAATAGCCTCCCAGCCTCCAGAACTATGAGAAATAAACACCTGTTTCAGTCTATGCTAATTTGGGATAGCAGTCTAAACTGACTAAGAGATACAAGTTCTCAGATTTTTCTGAATCCAAATGGTAAATTGGGTTAGAAAATCTTGCTCAAATATATACAGCGTTTTACTTATTATATCTTTGCTACACAGATGGCACACGGGGGCGTGAGGGTTAAGTAAACTGTGCAAAATCAGTAACTAGCTAGTAAGTGTTAGAGCCATGACTTATACCCAGACCTGTCTGAATTCAAAACTTGTTCCCTCTAGTCCACTACATTCACTGTCAAATACTATTTTCTTCAGAAAAGGCCTGGGTAAATAGGAGGCTGATGAAATGAGGGGCTGCCTTTCTTGCAATAATTGGCCCTATGAATAACATTGCTCACAAAAACTTATTTGGTAATTTGTACATTAAAATTTCAGAGTAATTTTTATCTATCAAAACTCTAATATTCCATAAGGAGTCAAACTATAGCCCGTTCAGCCATCATATTTGTAAATATATATTTGGGACATTGACACACACATCTGTTCATGGTAACCACCATACTATTATCTGTGGCTATGAATTTTTGTTTGCTTGTTTTCTTGTTTATTCATTTATTGTTTTCAGATTTATATCTCACACATGAATGAAATCAAATGGTTCTTAACTTATTTTGCTTAGCATGATAATCTCAAGGTCCATCTATGTTGTTACAAATGGCTGCATTTCATCTTCCCTTATGGCTGAGTGGTAATCCATTGTATACATATATCACGTCTTCTCTATAAAATCATCTACTGAAGGACACTTCAATTGTTTCCATGTCTTGGCAACCATAAATAATACTGCAGTGAACAAAGGGGTGCATAGTTGTGTGTATTTTTTTAGCTAGTTTCATGCTACAACTGTAGAGATGAGTAACACACAAAACATACAGGAGGTACTAACCAGTGCTTTACAGAAGAAAGTTTGCCCACAACAGATTCCTATATTTTTAATAATCAACTGACCAAAATATGAGTTTGTCATGATATTTTAAAAGTTAAGAAACACAACTCAAACACGAGCCATGGGGGTTCTGCAGAGGTGGGCCCAGAGATAATTGTATGCAGACCCAAAGTATGATCTGGAAGAAAGGTTCTGAGGGCTCACATGTTCACCATTCTCAAAAACAGACAACTACACAAGTCCAAGGTAATTTTTAAATGCAAAAATTTCAGGTGCAGGTTATCACCAACCGTCTCTCATGGCCATTAAAAAATTTTCAATAATGTAATAATTGCAAAATATTTAGTTTAAATTGTAGTGTGTGTTTATCTTAGTAGGAAATCCCATCGTCCATCCTGACATTTTCAAATACAAATGTCATTTGTGTGGTGTAGATCATGACAAATGAGAAGCGGTGCTATCTATATCACTTACGCATCTTGGATAAGATTGTTACGCTTGTTTTAAAATGTCATCTTGTAATTTATTGTTAAGTATATTTGTTTTGTCTTTATGATAGGCACTTAAATAAATGTTTATTACACCTATGTCTCAAGAGGCCTATTATGACACAGCTTCCTAACTCATCACATTTTAAGATATTTTCCTGCAAAAGATTGGCATGGATTACTCAGAGAAATAATGCAATGAATAAATTTATAAAGATAAGCTTCTAGTACAAGAGTGACAGAAGAAGAACTATGAGTTATCTTCAAGCATCTACATACTATGACGCTATACAACAATAACAAAATACATTATATCAGATATTTTTTTCAGTAAATAATCAAAAAAGCTATTTTCACCTTTTGAGAACACAGTGGCTTGAAAATTTATACTCAAAAGCCTTCTTTTTTAAAAAGAGAGTTATTTATTACTTTTAGAAAGAGAGAAGAAGGGAGATAGAGGGGGGAGGAAAAGGGGGAGGGAAGGGGAGAGGGGGAGAGAGGGAGAGGGAGAGAGAGAGGGAGAGGGAGAGGGAGATTGATGTGAGAGTGGAACATCACTGGGAACGATGCCTCTGCAACCCAATCGGGCCTGTGCCCTGACAAGGAATCAAACTGACAACCTTTAGGCACATGGGACAACACCCAACCAACTGAGCTGTACCAGCCAGGACTCAAAGGCTTCTTTCTTATCATTAGCCTACCATGTTGCTACTATGTATAAATCCTCTCAAAACTTCAAAATATCCTTTTATTAAAGAATATAAAAAATATATCATTTTACTGTGACCCAAGTGGAATTCATAAAAGTGTTGTTCTTTTCCTGAGATGGGATGTTAGTTGTAGTCCTTGAGTCTTAATAACCAATGTAAGCGGGCATTTTCCCGGCAAATCGCGTCCTAACGGGAAGAAAGAAATCCAATAATGGTCTGACTTTGCAAAGTCTATCTGAGTTGTCTTGCACATTTTCGTTGTTGAAATGCCAGGCCCTCCATACTTGACGGCTGTCTCTACTCATCATTTTTGGGAAAAAACTCGACTCCCGCGCTTTGGTATAAAAAGCGATATGACGAGTTTACTCGTTTCCCACAAATAATGTTTAAGAAGAAAGTAAAGCTGAATTTTTGTCCAGACCTCAGGTAGTGCTAGTTCACACACAACATCTGGAGTCTCAGCTCACTCACTTAAAAAGGGATATACTATCTATCTTCAGTGCCACAGGGCTTTTATACCAACAAAAATGATACCTTCCCAGTAAATATTGTTCTCTGACAAGAGGGAATAGGAAAGGTCAAGATGGATTGCGCCTATACATTTTGTTTTCAAACAGATGATCATATTTATTGGTAGGCTTTTCCCCCTGTTTTATTGAGGTTTAATTGATAAATAAAAAATTCATATGTTTAAGATATACAATGTGATGTTTTGATTATGTATAAAATGTGTAGTGATCACCATAACCAAGCTATTTAACATGTCTGTCACTTCATATAGTTAACTTTTTATTTTTATTGTGGTGAAAGGACAATTAAGATTTATCTTACTCCGAAAATGTCAAGTGTACAATAATACGGTATCATTAAGTATAGTCACTATGCTATGCATTAGGTATCTAAAACTTATTCGTTCTTCACATCTGAAACTTTGTACCATTTGGCCAATATTTTGCTATTCTGCTCACTTTCAAATCCCTGGCAACCACCATTCTATTATCTGCTTCTATGAATGGGCTAAATAGATGCTTCTCAAAGAAATATACAGATGAAAAACTGGTATATGAAAAGATGCTCAACATCATTAATCATCAGAAAATGCAAATCAAAACCACATTGAACTATCATCTCATACCTATTAGAAGGGCTATTAACAAAAAGACAACAGGTAACAAATATCGGTAAGGTACTGAGAAAAGGGAATCCTTTTGTGCTGTGGGTGGGAATGTAAATTGCTGAAGACTTTGTGAAAATAGTCTGGAGGTTCCTCAAAAAATTAAAAATAGAACGAGCATAGGACCCAACGATTTCACTTCTGAGTATGTCTTAGTCTGTGTGGGCTGCTGTAACAAAATATCACAGACTGGACGACTTAGAAACAACAAACACTCATCTCTCATGATTCCAGAAGCTGGAAGTCCAAGATCAGGGTGCCAGCATGGGGAGCCTTCCCAGGTTGCAGGCTTTTCATCTTGTCTTCACATAAGATGGAAAGGGTTAAGGATCTCTGTGATGTCTCTTTTTATTATTTTTAATCCTCCCCTGAGGATTTGTTTATTGATTTGAGAGAGAGGAAGCGGGCAGGAGGGAGGGAGAGAGAGAGAGAGAGAGAGAAAAGAATATGTTGCCTCCTGCAGGTGCCCTACCTGGGATCAAACACGAAACCTAGGTATGTGTCCTGAAGAGGAACGAACCTGCCACCTTTTTTAAAAAAATATATATTTTATTTATTTTTTACAGAGAGGAAGGGAGGATAGAAAGTTAGAAACATTGATGAGAGAGAAACATCGATCAGCTGCCTCCTGCAAACTCCCTACTGGGGATGTGCCCACAACCAAGGTACATGCCCTTGACTGGAATCGAACCTGAGACCCTTGAGTCCGCAGTCCCACGCTCTATCCACTGAGCCAAACCAGGAACCTGCCACCTTTTTTGTGACTCTCCAACCAACTGAGCCATATGCTGGGGCTATGATGCCTCTTTTTTAAGACACTCATCCCATTCATGGGGGCTCTATTCTCACAATTACCTCCCAAAGTTCTCACCTGAGTATATTATCAACTTTGGGGGTATTTCAACCTATTATTTTTATGCAATATACGCATGATATATCACTTGAAAACAGTATAATTTTATTAACCAATGTCACCCAAATAAATTTAAGTAAATTTAAAAGCAAACTTTAAAAAATTGATGGTGCCCTAGCTGGTTTGGCTTAGTGGCTAGTGTCTTCCCACAAACTGCAGGGTCCTGGGTTCAATTCTGGTCAAGGGCATGTACCTCAGCTGCAGGTTTCTTAGCCCTGGTCAGGATGCATGCAGGAGGCAACCATCTGATGTGTGTCTGTCACATTCATGTTCCTCTCTGTCTCTCCCTCTCTCATCCTCTCTCTCCAAAATCAATGGGAAAATATCCTTGGGCGAGGATTAACAAACAAAAAAATAAAATGGATGGGGACACAAACATTGCGACCATAGCAGGGTATATATCCCCCAAAAAATCACTATATCAAAGAGACATGTATACTCATGTTGATTATAGCTTTATTCATTTGTAATAACATGGATGAACCTGGCCAATATGATAAGTGAAATTAGTCGCAGAAGGACAAAAACTGTATCATCTCACTTACATGTCATTAGCTTTTCATGATGCCAATGTATGAAATTCCTGGACATGTCTTTGCATAAAGACCATGCAAAAATTAAAAAAATAAAATCTTTGTTCATCAGGCTAATATTTATGTGAAGCAGATTTGGAGGCAGACACAGGTCAGGCTAAGATTGGACGATCTGAGTAGAGCTCTGTGAGCTGCTTCCCTGTGAAGCAGGGAGTCAAAACAAGTTCAGGAAGGCACCTATGTGATAAATATAAGATTCTATATCTTAGATAGGATGCTTATATCTGAGGAGGCTGGGCAGGGAGAAGTCCAATGGGTAAGATTGGTTGGAAACATTAGATAACTGATAATTCAGAGTGAGTCTGAGTCTAATTAAAAAGGTGGGGAAAAAACAGTCACTGCCCTCTCATTTCCTATTTATTGCCTTGTCTTGTCGATCAGGAAGGCCCAAGTTACCAAGTGCCAGTGTGAGGCAGCTAGATCAGAGGGAAGACCAGAAGTCAACAGGAGTTCCATGAGCAAACTGAATAGGTTGCATGTGTTCTCCACTGAATCAATCAAAAAATATTCACTCTCCACTTACTCTGAGCTAGCTACTGGGAAGAGCTGTGGGATATAGGACATCTATACAAATAGGGTTACTATCCTCAAAGAGATTTCATTTAAATTAAGAGACAAGCCAGTATACAAAAGTTACAAAATAATGTGATAATTAATATAGGATTCCTTACTAAGGTGACCAGATTTTAACATTGGTAAAGTGGGATACCATTGACGGAGGGGGGGGAGGGTCAGGGGGGCGTTCTTTTTATTTTTATTTGTTATTATTACTTAAAATATTACAAAGAGTAGCACATATGTCTCTTTCCAAAAATCGGGACTTTTTTAAAATGCCACAGGACGCGGGACAAATTGTTACAAATCGGGACTGTCCCACCAAAAGCGGGACATCTGGTCACCTTACCTTACACAGACAGAAAAAGGGTACCCAGCCCATCCTTGGAAGTCAGGCCAGAGGAGACCACATCGGAAGTATCTCTAACAGGGTCCAGTGATTCGATGCAAGAAATACACAGTACAATTTTCTGAGCATATTATGCTTGTATTCATTCAGAATAAACAAATGAACACTTCGGGGTGAATGTACAACTAAACTGTGGTGTTTGCAATACAGCTGCCTGTTACATACTGAAAACACTGTAGGATTCTTATTTCACTGTTCAGTATAGTATCTGCACACTGAATTATCTTACCCCATGTGCCAAAGCCAGTATGCAAGGTATTGGTCTTGACCATTAAAAAAAAAAAAGACAATCCAATTAGCTTTCACAGAAGACCATCAACTTGAATTCAGTCTCACATAGCAAGGAATTTGGAAATGCCTGTGTGATATGACTGAGAGGACAGGAGGAGGGCCACAGTCTTCTCACGTGGTTCTCCACACCTGCTTCATAGATGGGAACAATGAATGAAGCTGCGACCTCAGTGTGCTACCTCTGCATCCATTTATTTCAAAGGCGCTCATCAAAAACTTTTAAAGTTTTCTAGTGCCCTGAAAGCCCCATTCGAAATATCATCTGAGTGCCTAGACTCAATGGAGTACAACCATGCAAAATTATGTTAAAGGTGATGGCAGGTCAACCACAGCTTCAACTTTATGAGAACTCTGTGCACAATGGACTATTAAATATCCCCTGGCAACTAGTGGAGTGTTTTGAGCAGTAATGATTTTGGTTTCAAATAGAATTTTAGAACACATCCTATTGCAGCACTTGTGCATGCCTATATTATGTATATTCCTGCTCTGTTCAGGTTCAGTGTGCCAATTTCATTCCTGTGTCAAACTGGGACTGTTTATCACTGACAGTGCTGCTGTCCTACTAAAATGTTTGTGGTTGGTTAGTCTCAGTTGCCATGGTAACCACCCTGATGTGTGTTGCCTTTAGGAGTCTGTTATTAGATACCTGAAAACCTTGACTGCATGTAGATAATAAAAGCTATCAAGGTAATGAGTCTTTGTGTTTACATGGCATTTTCCAGACACTCGGTAAGTATGTTAGAATGGTGAGCTTCTGTTACATTTTTAGTCAGTTATTATTGAAGATCTTAATAGGAATATATTGATATTTACTACCTTCTTAGAATTTTTAGCCTATAAATAGAGAACTCAAGTTAAAGTATTCTATTTTATTATTTTATGTCAAACTATATGCAAAAAATAATTTTATGGGGCATTTGACATTAGTTAGGGTAATCTCAAGGTAAAAGAATCAGTCATGAAATTCTCTCAGGTCTCTAAGTTTTTATTATCTTTCTATTGTAGCAATTCTCAACCTTTCTCATCTGACCAATTACTAAAATTCTGTGGCACACCAAAAAATATATTTTTGCTGATCTGAAAAAAAAATAGGTATAATTTTTATTCATTCACACCAAACAGCTATTGTTGCATTGGCTGTTGTCATTTTTACATTTGACTAGTGGCCTGGTGCACAAAATTCATGTACAGGGTTGGGGGGGGGGAATGTCTCTCAGCCCAGCCTGCACCCTCTCCAATCTGAGACCCCTCAGGGGATGTCTGACTGCCCATTTAGGCCCAATCTCACAGGGATTGGGCCTAAACCAGCAGTTGGACATCCCTCTTGCAATCTGGGACTGCTGGCTCCTAACAGCTCACCTGCCTGCCTGCCTGATCACCTCTAACCTCTCTGCATGCTGGCCTGATCACCCCCAACTGCCTCCCCCCATGTTGGCCTACTCACCCTCAACTGCCTCCCCATGCTGTCCTGCTCACCCCAAACTGCCCCCTCCTGCCAGCCTGATCACCCTTAACTGCCTTGGCCTCGGCCCTGCCACCATGGTTTTGTCCAGAAGGTCCCCTGGAAGGTCTCCCGGTCTAATTAGCCTATTGCCCTTTTATCCTTTTATTAGTACAGATGATCTAAGGGAAAAGAGGTAGTGCCCCTAACTACATAGGCAGTGCAGGTTTTAACAATTCTTGCATCAGACCAGCTGAAAATTACTGTTCCATTGTGTCTTTGCTCCCAAGTGCTGGGTATACTAGTAATGGCATCAGCATTATTTTTTTATCCCCCAAGTTTAATCCCTTTTTTTTTCCCCTCCCGAAAGCCAGAATTGTGGACTTTGGAGGTCAGACATATTTGGCCTTATTCCTTTGCTTTGCTTCACTATTATACTTATTAATTGATTCAGTCTTTTATCTTTCTGGGCCTCAGTTTATTTATCCATAAAGTTAGATAGGGATTGCTCCACAAATGGATCAGTGACAATGAATGTACATATTTAAAACAATATCTGACACATTGGTTTTAAAATAATTACATATGTAATCAAGTGAAATCATCTGTCCTTTCACAGATAATTAGTTTGATGTTTTCTCTATCTATATTGGTAAAGTGGTTGATAAAGAATGAGTAGCCTCCTAATAAGGCCCATTAAAAAGAGAGACTTACCTGCCCACCAAATATTTGCAAAAGCTTTTAGCCTATCAAGTGATGAGAATCCTAGGGCTTTAGAATAAGTATTTTGGGATAAAGTCTTTGTGTTTTCAGACATCTCTCCTTCAACTATAATACACATGGGGAGTACAGCACAGTAAGCTGTTACTAGTGAACAACCATCTAATAGGAGTCAGTTGGCATCAGAAGATGGAGTGTCAGGGAGCTCCCACTAGGATGGAGTTTGGGGTGCAAGGTGCTTGTTAGAGATCAGCACCTGTGGAAGAAAAAGTGAGGAAACAGGATGGGGCAGAGGAAGAAACGGAACTTGGATGTAGGTCCTACAAAGACCTGGTCAACCTGCGGGTCTGGACCAAACATTATCCATCAGAGTTGTCGTATTTGGAGCTGTGACAGCCTCTATGCCCCAGCCTTCTCATCCTTTCAGTCTGCATTCCCCAGGGAAAGCTCTGGCCTCTGGTGAGATGCTCTCTGCAGCTGAGGCTGATCTCCAAAGAGCTGACTGACCACAGCCCTGCAGCCGAGCAGTGCTTTCTGGAGGGAGATCTGCAGGCACTTACCCGTGTCTCTCATACTTAGGCTAGCCAGTTGTATCTGAAGAGGGAAGTGTGCTTTGATTTAATGAGACAGCAAAAGACACACAGTTAGCTGGGGGACTTGAAACAGATTCTTCCTTTGGTGAATTTCATCATCGCACGTGGCGCTCCTTGCCCACCGAGGAAGTCTAGAACCCTGAATTCCCAGATGAAGAATAGCGAGGATAACAGAAAAAGAGAAACCCTGAGCCAAAAAAAAAAAAAAGCAGAAGAATCAGGGCTGCATTTCACTTGTGTCAGGTTGACACAGCCATTTATTTGCTTAGAAAAGGTAATGAACTATTTGATTATTTGATGTTTTTCCTAAGTGGCATGTTGTCTGACCAAACTTCTCCTTATGTTTATAATCATATTCATTCTTTCATTTTTAAACATCACTTCTTTCACTCTTTCAAGGAAAAAAAAAATGTCTTGTGATTTTTCTGTTGTGTTTTCTAGAACCAGGGAAGTCGCCATCCAAGAACATTGGGCAGAACCAAAGCGCCTCATTGCTGCTGAGCTTTGTGGCAGGTGTGGAGGCTCCTGTTATGGTGAATAACAGAAGGTATGGGAATGTTTACATGTCAGCACGCCTGCCCCAGTGTCTGGGTTGCTTAGAGGAACCCACACAGAGCTAATACTTTCAGCTTATTTCCTCTCTTTAAAAAAAATGCCCTTATTTTCTCCATCTCAATTTCTTTTTCTAAAATCTTCATGTAGTACTGAGGCAAAGTGACTTAAAATATGGAATTAAACAACAAACTCAAGGAGATAAAAAGGACACACAGCTACAAGTTATATTACCCTGACGGGCCATTGCATAGGAATCAGCAAGCTTTAAAAATCAGAGTTTAGACAAAGTAATTTGCACCACCCAGTAACTTATAAAAAAGCCGAATGTTTTATTTCACAAACTTTCTTCTCAAGTTATGCCTCAGTGATTTTCACTTACTAAGTAGCATCACTGAGCCATGAAAATATTCTCTCCAGGTGCACACAGCTCGCTAGACTTTTTGTTCACAAAATATTGACTTCATTTTTAAATTCTCCATCAGGTAAGAACTCCAGGTCTGAGTTTTAAACTTTTCACTTATTGCATTTATTGTTGAAAAATCCTTGAAAATTATCTATTGCTATTAATAAAATATAGAGATAATGTTTTACCTGGAGATTATATTTGCTCCCAAATTCCTAGTGCTCACAAGAGGCTAGTATTCTATCTAATTTATGATTACATTTAAATACTTAAACTTCATTATGTGATCATACCTGAAAAGTAAGGTTGAAGTTGTTAGGAGCATTAATGTGTGCCTCCTTAAGAAAATGCACACTGATATCATTTGGACTACACTTAATTATTGTCTTCTCCTTGCCCCCCTCCAAATGGATGCTTATGAAAAATAAATTTTCTCAATTTGGTTTATAATGTCCAACACAATTTAAATGGCAATAGGAGGGCACTTAAACTATGCTAGGTTCTGCATAGAGTCTCTCCACTGATTAGAAACTTTGAAATACTTGATTTTATTTTTAAGTTCCTCCGTTATTAGGTTGACAAACCTTTATAGACACAGGTGATTCTTAAAATTGTAATACATTAAACCTTTAACAAGGTGATTCTGAGTTATAATAAACACTGAAGTATTGTTTTTAAATTTAGAAAGATTTCAACTTAAAAATCTAAACTCCCATGCTGAAGATTTTCTAATGTAAAATACTAATATGAAATCAACGATATTGTCTTGATTCTAAACACTATAAGAAAATTCTATAGAAAATTCTGACATGTCCTTATATTCACAGAGTGGAAACACACATTTACTTAACTATGCAAGCCACTAGGGTGCTTACCACTAGCATCGCAAGTAAACCTATATAATCTGAAGGGCTAGCTTCCTAACGCAAATTCTTGGAGCTGCTATTTCCATTTTCTGTGTGATTCAGAACTGAAACTATTGGCTGGGATGACCCTTGATTATAACACTGACGGTACATATAAACCCTATTAATATATGCCAGTTACTGCGTTGCAAAAAGATGGAAGTGGTGCTTTTGAACATGTTCCTTAAATTAAAACCTAAAATCCTTGGTTGATGGCTCTGCCTCCTGGTTGCGATATTATTTTGTTGTCCTGGAGTTATGTGATTGATTTTCCCCCAGCCTGTAACTCTAAAGGTCTTTGAACTTGATGGAATTCCTTATTCTTTCTTGTTTTTAAGAGTAAAGGTTTTATTTACTGATTTATTTTTCATTTATTAAATTGATTGGGGTGACCCAGGTCAACATAACCATACTGCATGAATTGGTGTGTGTGTGTTTTTCTTCATAACTGAGGGTAGTTGATGGAACATTGCTCAATATTCCCCTTCAAAGAGCAGATTGAGAATGATGATGCAGTACCTTTGAGGAGCTAGTACCCTCCAATCTGGAAACCCAGACTTATTAAGTTGCAAAGGTGGAAATAGCTAAGGAACATAAATCAGTGGCTTGAATTTCTTTATTAGTATTCTTATGTTTGCTCCTACTATCAGACGAAACCCACAAAAGGCCCACATCTCTCTATTCCACTGGCATGAAGTCATAACATCTAATGGAAGTGAAAAGCTGTGTCACCTTTCCCAGACGTAGCTTAGAAAATTCTGATATGTCCTTATTCACAGAGTGGAAATAAACATTTGCTTCAACTATGCAAGCCACTCTAGGGAATTTAGACTCTGAGATTAATTTAGACTTTATGGCTTTGTACTAGAACAGAAGTTTTATTCCATCCATTCTTTATATAATTAAGCTTATCCTCCATAATTGTCACCCGAATGTCTTTTCCTATTTTAGTAACATATGTCTATTACTCCTAAGTGTATTTACTTGATAAGTCTATTTATAGACATTGAGTATTTATTACATTACACATTGTGTTTCTCTCAATATAAATTATTAAAGAAAAACAGGCCCTAACTGGTTTGGCTCAGTCGATAGAGCATCAGCCTGTGGACTAAAGGGTCCCAGGTTCAATTCCAGTCAAGGACATGTACCTTGGTTGCAGGCACATCCCCAGTAGGGAGTGTGCAGGAGGCAGCTGATCGATGTTTCTCTCTCATTGGTGTTTCTGACTCTCTATCCCTCTCACTTCCTCTTGGTAAAAAATAAATAAAACATTTAAAAAAAACAAAACAAAAACAGATAGTATATGTTTCCTGCTGAATTTTGCCTGTTACTAAGCTCAACACTTACAATATGTACTCTCACATCATAAATGAATTACCATTTTGAATCAAAGTATTCTATTTCCATTGCACTATACTGTATGGATTAACCTATAATTTAAGCCAAAGACTAGCTGGCCATCTATCGCATGGCATATTACCCTAAAAAGACCAATGTCTGCCTCACATGCAACTTAAGTTGTTTAGAAACTGTAATTCTCAGCCTTTCATTTTCTCTAGAAGCCACATTCATAAATACATCCAAACTATTTGGGTAGCATCCTAAGCACAAATTGTAGCCACTGAATGACAAATATGCATATAATTCTGATAAGTTATCTTGATCATATCTCATTTCTAGAAAATTGAACCCAAGTAAATAGCTATACACAGTTTGTAAGGGAAAACACACAAACATAAAAGAGTAAAATTTTTTCTGCATCTAAAAGATTTCAAAATGGAAAGCCAACCATTACACTTTGTCACAGTTTGAATATAAAATAATGTATGTAGTATGTATGGTTTAAAAAAATTGGTGAAGTTACTTACTCAAACAATTTTTTTTCAAATAATAACCCTGGCCAGGAGGCTCTGTTGGCTAGAGCATCACCCTGTACCCCAAAAGATTGCAGGTTTGATTCCCAGTCAGGGCACATAACTAAATTGCATCCCCTGCCAAGGTGCATTCGGGAGGTAGCCAACTGATGTTTCTCTCTTTCCTTTCCTCTATCTCTAAAAAGCAATAATAATAATAATAATAAACTTGTCCTTGGATGAGGATATATTTAAATCCTTTTTATTCTATACAAAAGTAACTAGATGGAAAACAATGCATTGTTCTACATTGAAACATGACCATTCATCTACAAACGTGATTTAGAAAACATGGTTTATAAAGCACCTGAGCCATCCATCATGATTAGAGTATTTTTAAAAAATCCACAAGCATTTTAATAAAGGATATTCTTGGGCTCATTTAACAAATGAATTTACAAGAGTTTGTTGACATGTATCTACATAGTAATACTTCTTTAAATCTATCAGCAAGTTGCAGAGTATGAGAGCAAGCTTTGAGTAGGAGGAATGTCCTGCGGCCGCAGTCAGCTATAGGTTATGGACATTGGATCTGAATATACATTGACTCTACCCTGATTTGCTACAAGTGCTTAGGGTCCACTGTGTTTTGAATCACACATTAACATATCAGCCATAAAATATTTTGGTTTATGTTGAATATTTCTAAAATGCAAAGGTTCACTCCTGGTAATTTAGTCCAGGTGCATGTGAGTGTTAAGCAGAGCTTAGGAAATAGTTGAAACATTTAGTCTTAAAAACAAACCAATAAAAAGCCTTTATGGAACTGCTAATTTGTTCCATAGTGTTTAGGTCCTGGTCTATATTGTCATATAGTCTTGAGCAATGGGTGAACCTTGGCCATTTAAATAGTAAATATTATCTACACTATTTTTCCCTTTCATAGTGATATTGACGGTCTTCTGTGTCTGATCTGAATATAGAAAATGCCAAGAATCCAACACTGTCTTCAACTTTTCATCCAACCAGGGTAAGACTTAGTTCCTTGCACATGGTACAAAATAATATATGTTATTTAATGCATTAAACAACAAGAGAAATGACTTGTAACCAATTTTTAAATAGTTGAACAAAGTTGATAGGTAATGTTTAAGTAGAGATAACTTTTTGGACTTGTGATCTAACAATAGTTATGAAATACTATCCGATGAGATATGTAGTACAGCAAAGTAGTATGAGCCCAAATTCTGAGTCCATTTTCGCAGGTTCGAATCTTGGCTCGGCCGCATATTGATTCCAAGTGTAGTAGATAGTTCTTTTCTTTCTCAGATTCCTCAAGTGCACAGTGAAGGCAGCAATAGTATTTCCTTATAGGGTTGTTGTCAAGATACCTGAATTTATATGTAAAACATTTAGTGCCTGCACATGATCATTGTTTTGTGTTAACCACTATTATTATGTTTTATGGCTCAACTTTGTGATTAAAGTTCTTTATTCACTGTCACTTTTGGAATAAATCACTGTATGCAATTTCTAAAATTTTGATTTCTGATCCCTTTATTTGTACTTCTATTATTCGGTTTACATATTGGCAAAGTGGGAATTTTACTTGTAGCCTACTTTAGACATTTTATATAGTAAGGGCTAATGAAATATATGACACTTTCCAAATAAAGAAATATGTGTCTTCCAGTTAATCAGTGGGGAATTGCATTTAAAGATGTGTAACATCATTCATTGAAGTATCTTAAAATTGCCTTATGGACAAGTATGATTCTATTTAAGAGCCAGAGAAAATGAGATCTGAAATTACTTTTTTAAAAGGTCAAAAGCCAGAAAACTAATAACAAAATTGAGGTTTCTGAATTCCTACCAGAGTAGCTTGATCACTAAGCTTACCTGAGTCTTCCCAAGTCATCCTAATGACCTAGATGGGGAACAGTTAATTTTCCGCATGAGTGCATTGGACGAGGGACACTTACTCCATCACCCCCTTTGCCTCCTCACTGTAGTTCCCATTTCCCACACTGATTTCCAAAAGACCTGCGCCTCTCTTTGATGGGAAAAGTCCTTTAAAAGCTGAGATAAGCTGAACAACTTTTGCCAGTGTACAATGGAATTGTCCAGGTTCTTGCACAGACACATGTCTGGTTAGTAAAATTGCTAACAAATAGTTACTGATCATTTATTATGTGTTGGTTGCTATGCCAGATGGAAAAAAAAAACAACAAAAAACAAAAACAATGAAAGATGAAATGTGCTTCATTGCTCTATTGTAGCAAACATCTCCAACAGTAGAGCTGTTCGATATGTAAAGGAGTTAATAGTCTTGCAAAGCCTCCGCTGATGTTTCAACTTTTATGTTAGCCCACCAAATGTTGAACACAAAGTTGGAATCTGCTGATTTGGCCCAATATACAGAAACAGAGAGGTTGCATACGCTCACCTTTGGCTGCCCTAAGTTGCCTTTCCCTTATTCACACAAGCGTCCCCAAAACCTGTCCATCTCTCCTGTTGGGCAACCATGGTGGACCCCTCTTTCTTTGTACTTCTATCTCAAACAAGGGACTGGCACATCTTTTTTTTCACTTACCTCAAACTTTTCCACAATGTTATCTGCACTTGCTGTTCTTAATGATATACCCCTGCACCCCTTACAAGACTTCATCTCCCCTCTTTTGAAGCTAATATTGGTTCCACTTTTTTGTCTCAGTTTGGTTTCTCTCACATTGAGTTTCCAAGTGTTTAATACCATTATCTATTTTTTCTATGATTTTGAGCAAAGGAAAACTGGAGTCTTCCAATACAGAATCAGGTGTTTTCCAGTTTGAGACTTCTAGAAATCTAGAGAAATTTAACGCTGGGCTCATGGACCCCTAAATGACTTCTAAATGGGTGAGAAATATGATGTAGGTTATGAACTCCTATGAAATTGGATGCAACATATATATATATATATATATATATATATATATATATATATATATATGTGTGTGTGTGTGTGTACAAATATGTATAAATATACTATAATGAGATATATTTAATTTTTTCAGGAAACATAGCTTTACTCAGATACTCAGATTCTGAACAAAAATGGAGATTCAAAAGAAGGAATAAAATTTTTAAAAATTATAATGTGAAGAAACAGGTAAATGTTTATGGAAAGAAATGATCCTAATAAAGAGGAAAGACTTTAAAGTGAAAAGTATACAATATTGATAATACAGACTCCCAGGGCTGATCAGAGAGGTACTCACTAGAGGAGCTAGAAGCAGTTGCAGGAGTGGAGAAGCATTCAAGGATACCATTCCTAATCATCATGACTATAGAGGGATGTTTTGAAAAAAGATACACTTGTAACAATGCTAATAGCGTTATGATCACTGGCTACATAACCAGTCCTGTGCAAAGCACTTTGCATTAATTATTTAGTAGTCACTAGAATGCATTTCCCTATCCCATTTTATCTATAAGAAAACTGATGCTTAATGTGGATAAGTAAGTTTATACTAATCATGAAACTAGTAAGTGATTGAGAAGATGTAACCCTTAATCATTAAATACTGACAACCAGTACTAGCTGGAGCAGATGACTTATTTTGAGATGAAAACAGAAATGAGATTCTGCATGAAAAGGAATAAATTGGCACATGTGAAAAAAAAACCTATGAATCTCTCCTTCAAATTTAGGTGTAGATTGCTAATTAGGAGTCTGCATTCTCAGTGACTTCTTGGTCTTCTACAACTACTAAAAGTTCCTTCTACAACTGACTTCAAATATAAAATGTTATCATTTAATAATCTATTTTAATCCTTTTTTCCATTTCAGTTGACAAAAATGGTTCTTGAACAAAGAGGATTTTTGCTAGTATTATCTTTTTAACATACTTTTGTTTTATGATACATTTGTTAACATGCCAATTAAAGTTCTGATAAAAGTCCTAACCAGTTTGGCTCAGTGGATAAAGCATTGGCCTGCAGACTCAAGTGTCCCAGGTTCGATTCTGGTCAAGGGCATGTACCTTGGTTGTGGGTACTTCCCCAGTAGGGTGTGTGCAGGAGGCAGCTGATCGATGTTTCTCTCTCATCGATGTTTCTAACTCTCTGTCCCTCTCTCTTCCTCTCTGTAAAAAATCAATAAAATATATTTTTTAAAAAGTTCCAATAAAAGATGAAAAATGCTGTAATTTATTTCAAGTAAAAGTGGATATGAACATTATTCACTTTGTGATTAGTACCTTGTCTTTTACTAAATAATATAAAGTTTCTTTCTTTTCTCATATTTATTAATAATG
>PVJC01024558.1:0-24650 GCA_004026665.1 Murina feae | reverse complement strand
TCTCTCAGTGACTTTTCTAATTAAATCCCTTCCGTCAGATGAAGAGTTGCCCTTTCTACTTGACAAACATTTGTTCTAATTTGGCCTTGCTTGATTTTTCAGTGCTTTTACGTCTCTCCCCCCTTGCTATACCCACTAGCATCTGTTAGTCAAAAGATCACTCTGGCTGACATTTACCCTGAATGTGCTTGCTTATTAAAATATTTCAATGTTAAACAAGCTTATCAGTTGAAAAATACGATATAGTTCTGGAACACTGGTGGAGCTGATCTTAAAGAAAGGTTTTGTTGTACTGATGCATCTTCCTAACTTTTCAAATGAGATAAGATTGAAGGTACTCAGACATAGAGATGGGCAATAGAGATGTAAGTTTGACGGTACAAACTAAAGCTTCTCCCTTAATTTCTTCTTAAGTGTAAGAATTGCATGTTACCTAGGTAAATGTGGAGTTGACTGATAATTAAAAGGAAAGTAACATAAAACACTAAACTGATCTTATTTAAATGTAAAATTAAATGGTCAGCGATGGGCTCTGACTTCAGAATGCAGCTATGAAAAAAAGAGACAATTTTATTATTTATTTTTTAAATATATATTTTCATTGATTTCGGAGAGGAAACGAGAGGAAGAAAGAGATAGAAACATCAATGATGAGAGAGAACATTGACAGGCTACCTCCTGCTGGACGCCCCACACTGGGGATTGGATCAAACCCACACTGGGCATGTGCACACCCCACACTGGGCATGTGCATGCCCCACACTGGGCATGTGCCCTTGACTGGAATTGAACCGGGTCCTTTCAGTCCCCAGGCCAACGCTCTATCCAATGAGCCAAACTAGCCAGGGCAAAAAAAAAGAAGACAATTTTAAAAAACGTTTAAATTCCAGGCACATTTTAAAGACCTTAAAAACACCACTAAAAGCTCTCAGCTACCTCGCTGATTGGTGACTAATCCTTCAGAAAGACTCTTCTTAGACAAAATGATGACATGTCCGCTTAACTGCTCACCTAGGAGCAAGTGAACAGTGGAGACTTTGCATGTTCATCCTGGACTTCAGAAAGGCATGCTCTATCAGTGACAAGCCCTGCTGCATTCAGTTTATTCTCCTATTTTCTTTAACACTATCCAGTGCTATTAGCTTGCCAGCCATGTAGTCTGTAAGTAATAGGTTGCAATAGCAGCTGAAATTGACAAGTGCTTAGCCCAGAGCATGGATTGAATGTAATTCATAGGGTTCCCAAGTTAATTTCCAATACCTATTTCATCAAGGCAGACTGATAGGTGGCTGCCAGCATCTTTTGGCTTTATCTGTAAATCCCTCTGTCTTTTACTGCCATCATTTCATGTTTTATACATTCCATCCCTTGCATTTGCTCCTCCCCATTTCCATAACTTCAAATGGAGCTTCTCTCTAGACACATCAGTCATTTAGGTTAGAGGCCCTTGCAGCTCAATGCAAGACCTTCAAATGTTATTGAAGTGTATTTTTCCATGTGGCCCTGTTTAAAGTGATGTTTCTTTAGGGACCGTAGGGTGAAATATGAAGTTATCTGGGAGAGTAAATCTGAGATGTTGGGCAGATGGTGAAGCGTCAGTGCATTCACAGAAACGCATTTCATTTTTATACAGGGGACACTCTCAATCAATTTTGGCTTGAGAAAGCAATTGCTTGTATTGCATCAGTGGCTTTCTTTCTTTCTTTTTTTTTTTTTTCTTTGACAGATCAATAGTGAAGCTTACAATCCCCTAATAGATTTTAAATAAATTCATTAATTAAGTAAATGTGGAATAAATGTAAAATTCCAAATGAAAAATTTTCTTAAAGTTTAAGAGTTTATTGAAAATGGAACATAGATTACCACAAAAAGATCAAATGGAATGACTTTTGGTAAAAAAGAAAAACTTTTACTCTTTATGATGGGAAGTTTCATTTCTCACCTAAAATGTGCTCTGGGAACATATCTTTACTAAAGTTCATATTTAAACTTTGCAAAGTGGCTTTTTCTATTGAAGGTCTGAAGTTTCCATTTATACTACATATATTTAACAGCCTTCGAAAGCATCCATCTCAATCTCCCTTTGTTTCCTTGAGTTCATTCCAGCTGCCACTGCTCTCAAATCACATTCGTTTCATCTACCATTTGGAAAAGAACATTTGGAATATTGGATATTTTATCTATTGTGAAACTGCTATTTGAAATTTTTCAAATGAAAATTCAACAATATTTGGATGTGTATTATTCATTTATGGGCAATGTCCCAGACAATGTCTTCTATGCTATAGTTATGATTTACCAGTTAATTGGTGTTATATTGTGCTTAAAATTATGTTCTCAGGCAATAAAAAGTGTGAACAAATTTTGAAAAACTTATTAAAGAAATGTAAACTAAATTGTTGGAATTTTCAAAGGTGCACTTGTCACAATAATGAAGTTTACAGAATTATATGGAAATTGTCCCAAAGTGCTATTTCTGTATTTAAAGAGTGACTGATTCTTCACTCCTTGTTACTCATCGCTGCCAAAATTCTAATGAAATTTGTTTTCAAGGTGAAAAATAGTTTGCATGTAGTACTGAGTACCAGAGAGAAGATGGCTTAATGAGGCAGGTGCTAGAGTAAGGGTTGGTAAAATTTTTTCTGTATAAGGCTAGGTAGTAAATATTTTCAACTTTGTGGGACATATGGTTTCTGTTGCAGCTACTCAATTTTGCTGTTTATTACACAAAGGCAACCATAAATAATTTGTAAGCAAGTGGGCGTGACTGAGTTCTAATAAAACTTCATAAAAACATGTAGAGAGATACATGATATTGTCTGAATGTTTTTAGTCTCTCAAAATTCACATGTTAAATTCCTAAGGCCCAATGTGATGGTAGATTAGATGGTAGAGTCTTTGGAGGTCATAAGGAAGGAGTCTTTATGTACAGATTAGTGTTCTTATAAAAGAGATACAATAGGGCTCTTAATAGCCATAGTGAGAGGTAGGCAAGACTGGGAATGGCGCCTGCACCAGAATGTGACCATGCTGTGTCATGATCTTGAGTTTTCCTGTCCCCACAACTGTGAGGAGTAAATTTCTGTTGTTTGCAAGCCTATGGTATTTTGTGGTAGCAGCCCAAACAGGCTAAGATCATGGATTTTCTACTCCTTGCGTGCATATTTAGAGTCACAGAAACCTGGATTTAAATTCGAACTCTCCCGTGTACTATTGTTTGACTCAGAGAAAGTTACTTAATCCTTCTTCATATTAGCTTCTTCCTCTGTAACATGAAGGTAAGAATAACACCAGAGCATAGAGCTTTTAAATGAGACAGTAGCCTGATGCCTGCAATATATTGTTAGTGCTTAAAATATAAGGTATTGATGCTAGAAGTTGGCAGTGGTCATCTACACCAGAAACATCAAAGGATCCATAAAGAAGGAATTGATCAGGACAACACATGTAGAGGAACCATTTGAATCTGCCAATGATAGTCCTGGGAGGCAAGCCAAAAGGTCTTAGCAGAGATTCAGCAGCCCCTACTTTTGTTTTTAGAATTCATTTCTGAGACGGCAGTGGGACTCAAAATTGATGTGGAAAGACTATAGCAACATTTTACTCATTCAGAGTAATTGAGAGAGAACCCCTTCTAGATCATTGAAAAGTTTGAATTATATGATGCTTTTTATAGAAAGCAGTTTTGTTGTTTTCAAGTACATAGAGTAATTGGGAAAACATCCATGGAAGTATTGCCAAGTAGACTTCCTGCTGGCATGTTTACGTGAAAAGCTAAGACTCATTTAAAATTAGCATAGTATTATGTGTATATGAAAATGGTCCAAATAAAGTTCTTGAAAACAGTTTGTTTTTTTTAGGTTGGTTAGAATATTCTCCTTAACTTATTATATAGGAATAAATAAACAAAAACAGGCAGTTTTCAGTCATTGTGCTTCCTCAATAGGATTATTTTCTCTATTTCTGCCCAACTAACTTTCTTTACTTAAACTAATGGTTAAACCATATCCTTGGAATCTTGGTATTTCTGACCCTGCTTGCCTCAAGGGTGCTTAGAGATCCTTCACATAATTCAGAATAGATTGGTATACCTAGACATTTTGAATAAAGAACAAATTCATTCTATAATGTGAGTGCTCATAATAAAAATCACATGCATATATGGTATTTGGTTAAGTACTTAACTGAGTGTACTTTTAAAGCATCACATGAATCCTTATAGATAACCATTCTTTCCACTTCTCTATCTACTTTGTAATCCATATCTATGAGTACTCAATATTAAACTAATTAACCCTTCTTATGTCCCAGATTATATGCTTGATTCTTTTCTTTAAGCCACTTAATAATTTTTAATTAAATTGATGCTTCCATTCATTCCATATTTACTTATTTACTCAATAAAATATTGCCCAGTCATTGTGCTACTATTGGCCTACATACTGAGAATACAAGGAAGTATTGCCAAGTAGACTTCCATTTTATTGCCATTTTATTCTCAGTGGGCTTTTTCTTTAGACATAAGCTGTATTACTGTAAACCTTGATAGCCCCTCAATAGCTAAGTTAGCCTGAAGCTTACAATACTCTTCTCAATAGCATTCACTCAATAGATCTTCCCTTAGCTGTTCCTAATTTGTTCCCTGCATCCCACCAAAATGAGACTCTAAACCCACTAGTAATGGGAGAGAATTAAATTAGCATTTTAGTAACCACTTACAGCCAGTTTCTTTTGAACTTAGACTCTTTAATCTTTGACTTTTTATTTTCTTCTTTATTGAGCTTCTTTCTCAGTTTACTCATATTGGGTTCCTAGTATTTTTTTCCTCTTTTGTCTTTGTACTTAAAAATACTCCTATTGTAATTTTTTTTTCTTACTCTAGAACATATTATTTTGCATTTAGTTCTATAATTCTCTTAATATAGGGGCCAAATGTATGGGATCAGATTTCACTTAATGCCTGCCACCTGAGGTAACTATTTTTGTTTGTTTTGTAACCCAGCTTTGAGATACCAGCACTATATTTATGTTTTTGAGTTGCTATATCATGTTAATAAGGAAGCTCATAACTCAAATATACATTTATAGATTAATATAGCCATTGATAGAAATTATTTCCCAGAAAATTGTTTTAGAGGAAATTTGTTTAATTAGCATTCTAGGTTGTGACAAATACAATACTAACTCTAACTTAAACTGGCTTAACCAAGAAATGGAAATTTTGTTGATTCATGTGAATAAAAATAGTCCAGGTAATATTATGGCAAACTATCCAATAGTTTCAAATATGAGATACAAATGTTTTCATTTGCCAAATGGTATCTTCCAGATTCATTTGGCTGTCCCTCTACTTTCCTCCCTGTGTTGGTTTCATTCTCATGTTGCACACAGTGAGAAGGATGTAGCCATTCCCATTTCATTCCCTCTTGTTTCAAGTTTAGTGGAAGAGAACATGCACCTCTTCAAGATACTTTAACAAAAGCCCTGAGACTAGCAATAAATCGGCCTCATGGATCATTTTAAACTGATCAATGTGGCCAAAGTGAAGGAAGACAATGACTGACCTAAGCCTAGGCTGCCTTCCATCCAAACACAGAAACGGAGAATTGGAGATATGTGTTGCCAAACAAAGATTGTAGGTTCTTAACAGAAATGGGGGGGGGGTAGATAGATGCTGGCCATTAGCCCCAAACAGTAGAAGGAAATAGACTTTAAATTCAGAAGTTTTCTTCTGTCCTATTCACTAAACAGTTACTGAGTAACTTTAGTGAATCACTTAGCCTTTTCAAATCTTTATTTTTTCCTATTTAAAATCTGATTAAAGACATTTGCATGATTTTCTTAGAGTAACACATGAACTAATACACATAAAAATACTATGTACTTAGACATACACATTTAGTACTATCAATAGTAGTAGTGATAACATTGTAATTAACCCAATTATTTATTAATTAACTGGGAAGGAATAGAGGGAAGGCTGAATGTTATCTGCATACCCAGTAAAGTCTAAATGAGCAAGAGAGGGTGTTTGCCTATCAATCATACTTGGGTACAGGTCATTGGTCAGAGTGTAGAATGGCCACTGAAAGTGGAAATATTTCATATTTAAGCTCCTAAACAAAGACATTCTCTCTCTTGCCTCTCTTGCTTGTCTGCACTCCTGGATCTCTCAACTCCAGCATGGATCAGAAATTGTGGACACTGGCTTTGCTTCTAGCTCTGCTGAATCCCCAGCTATATCTTTCCATAACTGGCTTAAGGGAAGTGGGTCTTTTGAAACTGAGGGATATAACTCCATGCAAATAAAAACCATTCTCCTGTGTGAGCCTTAGAAAATTCTTTTTATAAAGATATCATAGGATAATGACCCCACACACAGCGGGAAAAGAGATCCCCCACTTTCACCAGTGGAAGCTCCATTTCCACAATAACAGAAGTACTATTTCTTCCAAGATGTTTGAAAGGATTGATTTTAGAAATGGATAGAAGACCCAAATAGCAAGGTTTCCCTGAGAGTGCATGTGAGAGGATGAGTGGTGTTTGGAATTCAACCCTTAAAAATGGGAAGGTTTAGGTTCAAAGAAAGAGTGTCCTTTTGAAGGATATTGACACTATAATATGGAGAAAGGCTTGAGGTAAAATCAGAATAAAACTGATAAGAAAAAACAATTGTGGAGAGGGGCTACAATGTTTGGACAGGTTCAAGCCTCAGACTAATGAGAGGGCACAGTCCTCCTGTGGCAAAACCATGTGCAAGTCTTAGCTTGGAGGGCAAAGCCCTCCCAGCACAATTATAGCCAAAGGCTGTAATTGTAAGCTTGACCTTATTGTCTGAACCTGTGGTCCCACATGGCTGAGTGATGGGAGCTTGATAGAGTTCAGGTGCACGTAATTGAGTAGATTAGAAGATTTTTAACATCTTGACCACGCCCTTACTTTACCTCCTGGAATCTGGCTGTAAAATAAAGACTTGGCTTGCAGGTGGTATCACTGTCTCTCCATCAAAGAAGCAGTGTTCCACCAAAACCCAGCTTTTATTCTCTTGTCTGACTTTTCTAAATCCTTCACCGCACCCCCTCAGGTTCACCCTTGGCTGTGCTGGTGCAGCACAAACAATGTAGGATCATTTGTTAAAAATGTTAGTATTGACAAACCAAGATGGCAGCATAGGTAAAAGCCTGTACTTGCTGTCTCCCACAACCACATCAAAATTGCAACTAAAACACAGAACATCTATCATCTAGAACCACGGGAAAGCTGGCTGAGTGGAAGTACTACAACTAGAGAAGTAAAGAATAAAGCGCATTGAGACTGGTAGGAAGTGTGGAGGCACAGAATGGGCTGATCCAGCAAGTTTTTTAATTGGGAAGGAGATTGCCCTTTTGGATGCCACCTGGAGGAGCAAGAAGTCCAAGCCCCACACCAAGCCCCAGCCCAGGGTCTCAGAGCTGGGAAAAGAAATCCCTAGGGCCATAAGGACTACAGACTGTGAAAACCAGTGCAGATTGGGCCTGAGTGACACACAGGCTGCTAGAGACCCAGCTGCTCCTCTTAAAAGGCTGGCACCACAAATTGAAATTACAAGCTCCTGCTTGCTCTGAGCTTCAGTGCCAGGAAAGGCTCTGGGGGACCCAGCCAGTTACTGGGAGAAATTGGACTGTCTGACATTAGGGCAGAAATGCAGTGGAGGCTTTCTTCAAGATAGAGGTGCTTGCAGTGGTCATTGTTCCAGTGCTGGGACCTCCTTGGTGCAGAGCTGACTGGCAGACATTTCTGTTTGCTCTACCCTGGAGATTCCCTGAAACCCCACCCCACCCAATTTACAATCCCACCCAAGCTGTGCACAAAGGCTTTTGTATATAAATGGCCTGGCCTTTTTCAGCCTAAAACTGTCAAAAGAGCTGCAGCTGGGTCAGGGAGCCCCAAAGCTATCAAAATAAGGCCCAGGGACAGCACTAGCACCAGCCTGCCTTACTTCACAGCCAGACCTCATCTGGGCATTTACAAACCCAATACAAAGAGGAGGAATCTGCAGATCTCTCTGTAGCTCCTGCTGGGTGGCCCCAGGCAATGGCTGACTTTGCACCTCCTTGGAGATCCAAGAGCCAATGTACCCAGTGGTCAGTATAAGACCATACTAGATTGCAACTCTTCACATCCATAAGTAACACACTCAAAGAGCAGACTCAGTGAGCAACAAAGTCTCACTGAAGCAAGTCCTATCTCTAAGGGTGTCTCCTGCACAGCAGCTCTCCCACTGTAGTCGCAGCTGGTCCCTATAGCCAATTGGCCTGGAGGTCATTCCTCCCAGTGATACCAATAGTAATCAAGGCTCAACTACAACAGGATTGTGCACACAGCCCACAAAAGGGGCCACCAAGAGTGTCCACCTCAGGTTGATTAGGGAGGCTGAGCCACTGAGTCCTATAGGACACCTACTACATAAGTCCACACTATCAACTCAAGGAGATTTAACAGCTACCAAATACATGGAAACAAACACAGGGAAGCAGTCAAGATGCAGAGACAAAGAAACATGTCACAACTGAAAGAAATGGAAGAAAGCAAACTACTAGATATAGAGTTCAAAACCACAGTTATAAGGTTACTCAAGAATCTTCCAGAAACCTCCAAGGATCTTAGTGAGACCTCCAAGGATCTTAGTGAGAATGCAAAAACAAAAACAAAAACAAAAAAAAAAACAACAAAAAACGAAAAAGGACCAGTCAGAAATTAAGAATACATTGACTGAAATAAAGAATAATATATAGGGACTCCACAGTAGACTAACGGATCCCAAAAATCAAGTCAATGATTTGAAATACAAGGAAGCAGAAACACCCAACCAGAAGAGCAAAAAGAAAAATGAATCCAAAAATATGAAGATAGT
Source organism: Murina feae (assembly GCA_004026665.1). Lineage (NCBI taxonomy): Eukaryota > Metazoa > Chordata > Mammalia > Chiroptera > Vespertilionidae > Murina > Murina feae. Next base: position 15,757 of record PVJC01024558.1, on the reverse strand, counting down.
ATAAGGAACCCCTGGGACAACTTCAAGTGCACCAACATCAGAATTATGAGGTTGCCAGAAGAAGAGAGAGAGCAAGATATTGAAAACCTATTTGAAGAAATAATATCAGAAAACTTCCCCTATCTGATGAAAGAAATAGACTTACAAGTCCAGGAAGTGCAGAGAACCCCAAACAAAAGGAATCTAAAGAGGACCACACCAAGACACATCATAATTAAAATGGCAAGGGCAAAAGACAAAGAGAAAAATCCTAAAAGCAGCAAGAAAAAAACAAAACAAAATAAAACAAGGGAGTACCCATATGACTGTCAGTGGATTTCTCAACAGAAACTATGCAGGCCAGAAGGGAGTGGCAAGAAATATTCAAAGTGATGAATAGCAAGAACCTACAACCAAGAATACTCTACCCAGCAAAGCTATAATTTAGAATTAAAAGTCAGATAAAGAACTTCACAGACAAGAAAAAGCTAAAGGAGTTCATCACCACCAAACCAGTATTATATGAAATGCTGAAGGGTATTCTCTAAGAAGAGGAAGAAGAAGAAAAAGGTAAAGATAAAAATTATGAACAACAAAATGACAATAAATGCATATCTATCAACAAGTGAACCTACAAATAAAATGAATAAAAAAATCTGATGAACAGAATAAACTGGTGAATGGAATAGAATCAGGGGCATGAAAATGGAACAGACTGATGATTCTCATAGGGAAGGGGTATGGGGGGATGTGGGAAGAGATTAGACAAAGATCTTATATGCATGTATGCCATGCCTATGGACATAGACAATAGGTTGGCAAGGGCCTGGGCTGAGGAAGGAATGGGGTGAAGAGGAGCTATGAATGGGGGAAAGAAGGACATCTATAATAATCTCAACAATAAAGATTTAAAAAATTTTAGTATTTATTTTCAGAAAAACTGATACACAAAATTGTGTGAAGAAGTATTATATTGGGCATATCTTTTAGTATTTGAAAAAAACTCTAATTTTCTTTCAAGATCCCATTCAAGTGTTTGCTCTTTTCAAAAGCTTTGTGCTGTATCTGTAGATAGAATTCATTTGAACTCTTGTTATCTATCTATCTATCTATCTATCTATCTATCTATCTATCTACCATCTATCTATCTATCATCACCATCAACTATTTATCTTAGCTTGGAGTGCCATAACAGAATAATGCATACAAAGTGGCTTAACTCAGTTCCAGAGGCTAGACGTCCAAGATCAAGGTGCTATCAGGGTTGGTTTCTGGTAAGACCTCTCTTCCCAGCTTATAAATGGCCACTATTTGCTTTGTTCTCATATGGCATTTCCTCTGTGTGTGTGTGTGTGTGCAGAGAGAGATCTCTGATATCTTTCCTTCTTTTTATAAAAATACCAGTCCTATCAGATTTTGGCCCTCATTATGTAAAAACTTCATTTACTTTAATTACCTCCTTAAAGAATGAATCTCCAAATAAAATCACACTGAACTTTAGGGCTTACTATATGAATTTGAGGGAACTCAACTCAGTTGAAGACATCATCTATTATCTAACTATTTTCTCATTAGAGTAGTTTAAACTACACTGTAATAGATTATATTTTCTACTTCTTTGCCTTAAGGACACTGATCTTGTCTAATTCTCTTTATATTTCTAACTCATAATATATTTTCTCTGTTATGGTGCTCAATAAAAAAAAAATTGTTGTTTTCTTCACTTAAATGGATAAGAGTTAAAAGGCTAGCAACAGGAATTATTTTACTTTTATCTTCTTTGGAAAAAAAACAACAGTGTTGGTTTACTGCCACACCTGTCCACTCTTCCCTGTTAAAGGGTTCCTTTAATATCTCATTCATTAAAGTTGATAGATTATATTTCTCCTGGGAAATCACACACTGTCCTCCACTTTTAAACTATTTAAAAAATAATAGAAGCCTGTAATTTAGCCTCTTTCTGGTATAATTTTTCATATTTTGAGGAGGTACAAGGGAATGGTCAAAATATTTTGAATTTATTAGAAGGAATATGGGATCATATTTAAAAACCTATAGTAATATTTTGTTTGTAATTTTGACTTAATTCATTAGATATGCTAACTCTCAGACTTCTCAATTTGAAAAGTATTATTATAGTACTTGCAACCAGCTTTTAAACATATGTAACATAAATACTCTGGAGGTTAATTACATTAAAAAATCTGCAAATTGCAAATTGCTTGGAATTCCTCAGGGTTGGAGGCTATATAAATATAGCTGTCATTCTTTTCCAGGGACTTGCCCAAATGTTTTTTAAAGCAAAAGGTTTTCATCTTGTTTTCCTGAAACATGACCTATGTCACCAGTCATGATACTTTATAGCATTGATGCAGCTGCCTACTGAACCATTTAGAGCACCTTTCGATTTGAAAACTTTGATTACATTTTATGATCACTCTCCTAAGGTCAAGAAATTTGATTTGCATCCATCAGGCAAGTGGAAAGGGAAAAGAATCTTTGAAACATTATCAACAGCATATCTTAGGTTAATCCTTTCCAACATTTACTTCACATACATTCAGCTTTTCAAAGTTACTTTGAATGTGGATATTTTGTGCTCATGTGCTAATATTTTAGGACTTAAATATATAAAATCACATATCTTTGGGTCATCTGCACACAATGTGATATACAGATGGAGTATCATAGAATTGTACACTTGAAACCTATACAATTTTATGAACCAATGTCACCCCAATAAATTTAATTGAAGTCATGAGCTTTGTAAAACCTGAGACAAATATAGAATTTTAGTTTATGAAGTGGTTTTGGATCCTGGAGGCCCATTGCCACTTCTGTTCCAGAAAACAGAAATACTTGTTTGATAAAACCAAGTAGCCACATATGAGCCAATCATTCTGTAAAGGGCATGGAGCTTGGTGGAGCCAACATAATTTAGACCGCAGATGCTGCACTAACTTCCTCCTGGGATTTGGAGAATCGGCCCTGGAGCTGCCATTCCCGAAGCTGTATGCGAAGCCACATGTGGGAAAATGTAAAACAAATTGTCTTGAAAACATTTAATCCCAATGTCTTTACCAAGTTTATTAGGCCTGAATACTGAAATATTTGTTATCTAAGGACGACCACAGATATAATAAATTTTGAAATGCTGTGAGAGTCAGGGCATTAATATCCACTTGCAACCTGACAAATAAACCTACAAACAGCAGGGATAGGCAGCTAGTTCATGCTCTGGAAGGCCGGGAGTTGCGGGGGGAAGGAATTTGATGTTTGAAGGATAGCTGTTCACATAGTTTCATCTGACTTAATGCAACTCGATGTCAAATTGTGGCAACAGCAAAGAATGTCAGAAAATCTGAATTTTATTGAATGGTTTATGCAGGCTCTTTACAAGGTCACCTTAAGTTTCACTACAGAATCATTAAGATTTCCTATTTTGTCAGAATACCATTACCACCTCATGTGGCACCTAAAACATCTTTGAAAACGATTTTTATGGGAGTATGTAGGCTACAGACCTCGGTATTTAATAAAGATGTTTCAGTAACTTCAAGGCATTTCCCAACCCTTCATTTTTTATTGGCTTATTCTACAGTTAATTGGGAATCAACCTCTGTCAAGATAAGCAACTTGATCTACCTTAATGGAGTAACAAGTTCAGTTGGGAAGTGATAAAAACTCATTTCATTTTAATATGACCTGCACTGCAGGATCACATGGCTTAGCTTAAACATTCTTTTTGTTTATATGTTATAGAATAAGAAATGTCCAGATTTATTATAAATGTACCAATATAACATTTATATATATATAAAGATATACATTACTATAACACCTGATTATATATTAATATGAAACATTGCTCAAGCATTTATTAGTGCCATGTGCTATGCTATGATGTAGCAATTGTTTGTTTAACAAGAAAAAGGCTGTGTTTATTTGGCAATCCATTCAGAAGTTCCATAGGAATGCAAATGAGAACCGTGGGATTTGGGACATAGCTAAAACAACTGGAGAATTCAATTGTATATTTTAACTGGCTGCTGTAACATTTTGTATAAACCCTAATATGTATTTAAACATGTCTATTTTTTCCATATTAAAAATGAGTTGATTTTATTATAGGACCCAGGATTTTTTCATTACCATGAGAGCAACTGTTTAGGTGATAGCCCAAATATTGACCCCAAAGGATAGTAAAAGAATGATGATTAAGAAAAATTTGCCTCTGCATATAGTTTATCCCAAATCAGAGGAGTGGTAGACAAAGACCATGAAAAAAGTGATTAGTTTGTAATACGCCTCCAGTTCTAGAGCAAACCCTGATGTAACACATTGCTAGTTGAATGCACAGAGATGAAAGAAAACACAGACCTAATAGTACAAACTAATCTAAGGATGCCATGCATAATATTTTCTTTGGAGTCTGCGCATGTGTATTTCAGAGCCAGGAATGACTACATATCCAGTGATTTATACAATGCCAGAGTTTATAGTTGTATATTTGTTTTTACGTCAACACTGTGATGCATTTAATATTGAGTCCATTATCAGGGTACAATCCAATCAACAATTACACTTATTTATTTATTTATAAAATTAGAAGCCCAGTGCACGAATTTGTGCCCGGGTGGGTTCCGGCCGACCTGCCCCCGATTGATCTGGATCAAAGAGCCAATCAGAGGTGGGGCTGGAGTGGCCAGTTTGTACTCTCAGTCCAACTCCTGGTTGAACAATTTGTATATTAGCCTTTTATTATATAGGATGAATAATTAATTAAATTATTACATTTGAATGGCTTTTTAAAAGAGACAGAGTTCAAGAAAAGATAGTTTATACTATGAATAGGTGTTTGTGTGTGTGTGTGTGAGAGAGAGCTGTGTACTGTTTGTATGTTTTGTACTAATATCATGTGAGGTTAATAGCAGGTAACAATTCCTTGTTTGGACATGTGTGATGTCAAAATATTTAGGAACATATCAAGCAATCAAATTAAATTATCTTCAGTCAGAATAGCTAATATTCCAGAGTGAAGATTTGAGTTTTGGTTTAGCTATATTAAAACAATAGTTAGGGTCCTGTACTTTGTACACTGTCAGCTTCAAAATTTGACTTAGTAACTAAAAAACATAAATTGTTAATTCTATCATTTTCTTGTCCGTTCATGAGTCTGAATCTATACTTTGGTTATATACAAATAATTAATACATTATTGAATTGTGGCATTCTGATATAAGGGGATGCTGTTACATGCATACAAATGAAGGTGAGTAGCTCATACCTACATGTATACTGAGTTAAAAACTTTGTTTTCCTGAGATATTCTATAAAAAACTAAAAAGTTTTCCTTCCTTAAACCTACTCCAGAAAAAAAATCATTTATTATCTGAATCTATTCTTTAAAATTATTTTATATTAACTAATATATTAAATTGCATGGCATATAATATTTAAATTTTGCATTATTTGATTTTTCTATCTCAATTACAATTTTCAGTATCATAAATACTTGTCATCTGACTTTGAACATTCACACACATAAAATTAGTCCTGATTTCTTTCTTTCTATATTTTTAAATATATTTTATTGATTTTTCACAGAGAGGAAGGGAGAGAGATAGTTGGAAACACCCATGAGAGAGAAACATCTATCAGCTGCCTCCTGCACACCTCCTACTGAGGATGTGCCCACAACCAAGTACATGCCCTTGACTGGGATCACACCCGGGACCTTTTAATCCGCAGGCCGACGCTCTATCCACTAAGCCAAACCAGTTACGGCTCTATATTGTTTTTTGTCAGCAAATTTTACCAGTATTATTTGGAAAAAAAATTTTCCCTCTTTCTTTTGGTTCTCATTGTCAAAATAACAGTTGAAGCCTAACTAACTATGCATTTTTCCCCTTTCAGAATAATTAACACAGAGGACTTTAATAACTTTTACCTTTATATTTTCAGAGTTCTACAGAGAACTAGTACAAATAGATTTATTGTAAGGAACTTGTTCATTCATTTATGAAGTCTGAGAACCTGCTGTCTATATTGAAAGCCCAGGAAAGTTAATGGTATAATTCAGCCTGTGTGTGAATGCCTATGAACCAGGGAGCCCATGGTTTAATCCTAGTTCAAAGTCAAGATAAGATAAGATGGGATGTTCAGCTTAATCAGTGAGACAGAAAAAGAGAAGTTATTCTTTTTTGTTTGCATTTTGTTCTATTCAGGTCGTTAATAGATCAAATGATGCCCAACCACATTGGGAAGGACAATTTACTCCACTAAACCCACCAATTCAAATGCTAATCTCATCTGGAAATACTGTCAAAGACAACATCCAGAAACAATGTTTAATTTGAGCATCCATGGCCCGCTCAAGTTGATGCACAAAATTCACCATCATGACCCTATAACTTTTGAAATGTTTTCCTAGGCTTTCCCTTATTCATGGATCCTTCTTGTTTTAATCTATTGTGCTTCTTGTCAAATAGCCTTATTCATAATGCAAAACTTGTATATGACTTTTTTCCATTAAGTGTTCTATGCTTTGAAAGAAAGTTGATGATTTCTCCTCTCTTTAAAAAGAATATACACACACACACACACACACATACATACACTGAGTGGCCAGATTATTATGACCACCTGACTTTTGTAGGCAAATTAGCCTTACACTGCATCATGTGAGATATGGAAGGCCTGTTCAAACACCTTTGCTGTCTGCAGTGATCAAGATAAAACATCTCCAATTCACACAGGAACACAAGGATTGGACAGTCGAGCATTGGAAAAAAGTCATGTGATCCAATGAATCAGTTTCCAGTTGCATCATGCAGATGGCAGAGTGAGAATTTGGCAGAAACAACATGAAAACATGCACCCCACATGCATGAGCACAACCCTTCAAGCTGGTGGGGCAGTGTTATGTTTTGGGGCATGTTTTCGTGGCATGATTTGGGCCCTTTAATTCATGTGGAACAACGTCTGAATAGCACAACATACCTAAGTATCATTGCTGATCATGTTCATTCTATCATGTTGATGGCATATTCCAATGGAGATGGCTTCTTCCAACAAGACAATGTGCCATGCCACAGTGTTCATATTGTGCAGGAGTGGTTTCAAGAACACGAGGGACACTTTATCTTGCTTAGGTGGCCCCCACAATCACCAGATCTCAATCCAATTGAGCATTTATGGGATGAAGTTAAAAGAGCCATCAGGCAGCTGGTTCCACAACCATCAAATCCCATAGAACTGGACAGTGCTATTCATCAGGCATGGTGTCAGATTCCTCGCATCACCTTTCAACATCTCCTGGAGTCAATGCCAAGAAGAATCGCCACAGTATTGAAGGCAAAAGGTGGCCCAACGAAGTACTGATGGGGTGATAATAGCAATCTGGCCTTTCAGTGTGTATGTGTGTGTATATATATTTCCCATGTTCAAAGGCTCTTAAATTGCATTGTTTACCCATATCTTCAGAAAATAATCACTTCTACTGTCATGGTAAACAACCTGCTTCCCTCTTTATAATGGTCTTGCCCTCTAGGAACTTCAGCATAAAATTATAGCTAATTTGCCTATAAATGTCAAGCAGTCATAATAATCTGGCCATTCAGTGTGTGTGTGTGTGTATATATATATATATATATAATTTTTCATCTAACTAGTTATAGTTAGAATTTCGATTCTCTTGCATATTTTTCTATTTCTCATATGCTAATGAATAAAAGTATTCATTCACTCATTCAACAATCATATGTCAGAATCCTCCTGCATGTCCCACATTGCCATACTGTTTGGGATACAATGGCAAAAAGCACTCAGCTTCTTTTCAATTTTGAAGTTTTTATTCTCACGAGGAAAGTTATTTAGTTATCTAGATATTTGTTATTCTATATAATAAAAGAGAAATATGCAAATTAACCATCTCTCTGCTACACTCACCAGCCAATCAGAGTGAGTATGCAAATTAACCTGACAAAGATGGAGGTTAATTTGCATGCATGTGGGCTCCTGAAATCTTTCCCAGCCCTGGGAGGTGAGGCTGCTCATGCCTAGCCACACCCCTGGGCTCCCGGGACCTTCGCAGGCTGTGGGAGGAGAGGCTTCCTGCACCTAGCCATGCCTGCGGGCTCCCAGGACCTTGCTGGCAGAAAGCAGAGCAGGGGAGCAGGTGGAGAGTGGGAGGTTTGAAGGACTTGGAGGGCATGGCTTCTTCTGTCACCCCAGCTTCCCCATCACAGCTGTGGAAACTGACAGCAGGGAGGAGGAAGTCCCACCCACACGGAATCAACCAGAATCAGCCTTTGGTCAGACAGCTCTCTGCAGCCTGACAGCCAGGACTCTCATTCACCTACATCTCACACCATAACAGTAGAGAGGTAGGACTATCTCTTAAGAACAACTGTTGATACAATGTAGCTCTGCAGCTGAAAGATGCCGGCATTATTGACAGAAAGTGTGTGCAGAGCAGCGCGCATCTGATCTTGAAAGAAGACGGCGCCTGCAACAAAATGTATCTGAACACCAGCTACTGGAAAAATGTTGCTCTGATTCCTAAAAACACCGGCGTTATTGACAAAAAATGTCTAAAGACCAACTTGCCTTTGAAGCTGAAAGCAGGCGGTGGCGATGACAGAATATGTCTAGAGAACAGTCATCAACAAGTACTACCAATACTGGTAGGAACTACCTTCTCAGTGAAAATGGAGTCCATGAGGATGCAATTCTTGAACATAGTTGTGGTGAAATGACTGTTAGATGTGAACTTTGCCTATCACTAAATTTCTCTGACGAAAAACTATCTGATGGGAAATTTACTCAATGTTGTAGCAAAGGAAAAGTCTGTCCAAATGATATACATTTTCTATATTACCTGGCATATTTAAAAAGATTAATGACAAACAAAAATTCTGACAGTAAAAATTTCATGGAAAATATTTGTTCCATAAACAGTTCTTTTGCTTTTGCTTCCATGGGTGCAAATATTGCATCACCATCAGGATATGGCCCGTAATGTTTTAGAATACATGGACAAGTTTACCATAGTAGTGGAACTTTACATCTTTCAGATGGTGTTTTTCCGAAGTTTGCTCAACCCTACATTTTGGATATAGCCAAAGCTACAAGTAAAAGATTAGCAATGCTAGAAAACCAGGGCTACTCAGAAAGACTCATGATCAACATCATCAACCTCATATATGAATTAACAAAATCGTACAAGATACTACATGAGGTAGAAAAGGAAACCCAATCTGAAGCAGCAGCAAAAGGTATTGCTCCCACAGAAGTAACAATGGCAATTAAATATGATTGTAACAGTGACCCAGGTAGATATAATTCTCCCCGTGTAACTGAGGTTGCTGTCATATTCATAAATGAAGATGGAGAACCTCCTTTTGAAAGAGACTTGCTCATTCATTGTAAACCAGATCCCAATAATCCAAACTCCACTAAAATGAAACAGATCAGTATCCTGTTTCCTATATTAGATGCAATGACATATCCTATTCTTTTTCCACATGGTGAAAAGGGCTGGGGAACAGATATTGCATTAAGACTCAGAGACAACAGTGTAATGGACAATAATACTAGACAAAATGTAAGGACACGAGTCACACAAATGCAGTATTATGGATTTCATCTCTCTGTGCGGGACACATTCAATCCTATTTTAAATGCAGGAAAATTAACTCAACAGTTTATTGTGGATTCATATTCAAAAAATGGAGGCTAATTGGATAAATTTCATCAAAGCAAACCAATCTAAGTTGAAAAATATAGTGGTTTGATGGATTATCTGAAATCTAGATCTGAAAATGACAATATGCTAATTGATAAAATGATAGTACTTCCATCATCTTTTGAGGGTAGTCCCAGAAATATGCAGCAGCAATTTCAAGATGCTATGGCAATTGTAACGAAGTATGGCAAGCCCGATTTATTCATAACCGTGACATGTAACCTCAAATGGGCAGATATTGCAAACAAATTACAACACTGGCAAAAAGTTGAAAACAGTCCTCACTTGGTAGCCAGAATTTTTAATATTAAGCTGAATGCTCTTTTAAATTATACCTGTAAATTCCATTTATTTGGCAAAGTAATAGCTAAAATTCATGTCATTGAATTTTGGAAACATGGATTGCCTCACACTCACATATTATTGATATTAGACAGTGAGTCCAAATTACATTCTTCTAATTCCCTTTCAATGTGCACGAATTTCATGCACTGGGCCACCAGTTATACAATAATTAAGTAGAAGTTCAGAAGATAATTTGAGGTTATAATGAATGCTGTGAAATTCACAAGGTGATATGTAAATCAGGAGCTCCCTCAAACTGTGTATCTAGGTAGGGAAGCTTCTCTGATGACCTGGATTTGAGAGGATATCTATAAGAGGGAAAGAGCCATTGACTAAGAGGTTCACAGACAAATATTTCTAGGACAGTAATAGCAGTGGAAAGGGCCCTAAGGTAAGAATAATTTTCAGATTTACATGACCTGAATATTCTGGAATAGTAGTAAGAATGGGAACAAAGGTGCCAAATAGCATACAAAATGGACAGGTTCTAGTTGTGTAGAATCTGGTAGGACATGGTACAGAGTTTAGATTTTATTCTAGTGAAATGATAAACAGGGATTAATAGCTTACTATATACTTCCAAAATATCTTGCTGCTTATTCTTTATGGAAAGAACTCTATGTGCTAGCCAATAAGAGAAACCATTAGTCATTTACTTAAGCAAGAGATTAAATTACTTTCTCAAAGTGATAATTCATAATACCACAGCTAGGTTTAAAATCCACAATATGTGGTAAACAAAGATTCTCCTGACACTAAAAACCATCTCCTTAAGTAATCCTATCTAATAAAAGAATAATATGCAAATTAGGCATCACTCTGTCACAAAGATGGCCTCCCCCATAGCCACAAGATGGCGGACCAAATAGTCACAAGATGGGGGCACCCATAGCCACATTCTATCTAAGAAAAGAGTAATATGCAAATTAGGTGTCACTCCATCAAAAAGATGGCCAGCCCCATGTCCACAAGATGTTGGTGCCCATAGCCACAAGATGGCCACCCCCATAGCCACAAGATGGCGGTAGCAAGTCCAGCTCAACCCCGCCACTGAAGTGGTCGGGCCTGTTAGCCAGGCAGGTGGTGGGGGAGGCGGGGGGCCTGAAGGGCAGAACAGGCAGTCACAGGGGGCTTGAGGTCCCCTGCCCAGGCCACAGGCCTTCACTAGAGGCCTCAGGCATGGGTAAAGGCAGAGGTGGTGATCAGAGGGGGCAGGGGCAGAGCCTGTGATCAGAGGGGTATGAGAGTGCCCGACACTCATAAGACCTGGGCCAGAGGCCTCAGGCCTGGGCAGGGGCAAAGCCAGAGATTGTAGAGGCCTGGGTTTCGCAGAGCCAGCAATCAGAGGGGCAAGGATGGACCCTGTAATCACAGAAGTCTGGGCACTGGTGGAGCTGGCAAAGAAAGGGTCTGGGGGTCCTCTGCCCAAGGCTTGCAGCCTTGGCCAGGGGTTGCCAGTGGGGCAAGGGCAGAGCCAGCAATGTCAGTGGGCAGGATCAGAGCCAGTGATCAGAGAGGCCTGGGCTCTGTGAAGCAGGCAATTGGAGCTGTCTGGGGGTCCCCTGCCCAGGCCTTCATCCTCAGCCAGAGCTTACAGGCCTGGGCAGCGGTGGAACTGGAGTTGGAGGGGCAGGGGTGGGGCCATTGATCAGAGTGAACTACAGAGGAAACACCTTTTCTTACCGCTCATTGGCTAAGCTCCCTGTATGCCACCGGTAATATTCTCAGTAATTTGGGTAATAAGAATCCCTAAAGGCAATCTAGGGTTTTTCCACCACAATCCTGGAGAAAAAAAATGGTGGTCTACTGCTGGAGGGCTAAGAGATGTCATATCCTGCCATTCCTGGTTTGACTCAGTGCATAATGCCTCAGCCTGCTGACTGCAGGGTCTGGGTTCAATTCTGACCAAGGGCATGTACCTAGGTTGCAGGCTCCTCCCTGGCCAGGGGCCCAGGTCAGGGTATATGCAGGAGGCCACCAATCAAAGTGTTCCTCTCACTTTGATGTTTCTCTCTGCTTTTCCCTTCTCTTCCACATTCTCTAAAAATCAATGGAAACATATCCTCAGGTGAATATTAAAAAGAAAGAAAGAAAGAAAGAAATGTCATATCCATTGAAAGACACATCTTGAAAAGGCCTAAAGAAACTTGTCATTTCTTCATGGTGAAGGGACTGGAGTCCATGTAGATGAAAACACCTTGATGGCTGTGGTGACTGGCAGTGGCTGCAGCAGTGGGGTGATGGGGCTGGTGGCTTCCCCTGATTAGCCTGGTCACCTCCCACAAAGGGATGTCAGACTGTGGCTTAGGCCCACTCCCCAAGAGGAGCAGGGAGCAGGCCTAAGCCTCGTGCACTGTGGGGGTGGGGTGGTCCTCAGCCCAGCCTACCCCCTCTCACATATTGGGAGCCCTCAGGGGGTGTCCTACTGACGGATTTGATTGGTTGTCTCTTGCATGAGCCATGACCTGGACTCTGGCCAGGGAGAAGCCTGCAATCTAGGTACATGCTCTTGGTCAGAATTGAAGCCAGACCCTGCAGTCAGTAGGCTGAGGCATTGTGCACTGAGCCAAACCGGCTAGGGCAGGATACGACATTTCTTAGCCCTCCAGCAGTGGACCTTCATTTTCTTTTTCTCCAGGAGTGTGGTGGAAAAACCCTAGATTGCTTTTTTGGATTCTTATTACCCAAGTTACTAAGAATATTACCAGTGGCATACAGGGAGCTTAGCCAATGAGCGGTAAGAAAAGGTGTTTCCTCTGTAGTTCACTCTGATCACCGGCTCCACCCCTACCCCTCCAATTCCAGTTCCACCCCTGCCCAGACCTATAACCTCTGGATGAGGCTGCAGGCCTGGGCAGTGCCTTCGGCTTGTGCCTAGGACCCCTAGCTCTCTCTGATCACCTGTTCTGCCTCTCGAGCCCTCAGCCTCCCCCGCCACCTGCCGGCCTAAGAGGTCTGACCACTTTAGTGGCATGGCTAAGCCAGACTAGGCGCCACCATCTTGTCACTATGGGCGGCACCATCTTGTTGCCATGTGGGCGGCCATCTTTGTCACAGAGTGACACCTAAATTGCATATTACTCTATTATGAGATAGGGGGATGTGGCTATGGTAGCTGCCGTCTTGGTGCTATGGTGGTGGCCATCTTGTGGCTATGGGCGCTGCCATCTTGTGGCCATGGGGGTGGCTATCTTTGTGATGGAGTGATGCCTAATTTGCATATTACTCTTTTATTAGATAGGACTAGTTCTCCATCATGCGATATTGCTCAGTGGGCTGTTCACTGCTTCCATGGGAGCAGGCAGCAACTACAGCATACCACCTGGGTCTGCACTGCATCCATGAGAGGCAGGAGGGGGGCATTCTGCTTCTGTGGGAGCCAGGTGTCTCCTCTCCAGGCCTATGCTTGGCTGTGGAGGCTGCAGGCCAGACCCTTGTCCCTGCCCATGTCTACACTGGCTCTGAGGGTCCAGCCTGAGCTGGTGCCACAATGAAGCAAGCATTCCACCAGGCCACTCATACTTCCTGTTCTCAGAAGCCGCTGCTTTGGGACTGGGGGACTCTGGCTGGGCTGAGAGGACTGGGTGCAACCATCTTATGTCTATGGGCGCTGCCAAATTTGTGATGGTTAACTTGCATATTGCCCTTTTATTAGATAGTATTAGATTGATATTACTGTATACATATAAATAAATGAATGCTTTTGAATTTCATTTGTAACTTGAAACATTGGAGCTATTTTTTGTTTTAAAAATCTTAGTGTCATTTCCTTCAGCTAAATCTTTGGGAGAGTTATTAGGAAAGCTTAATACATAGTGAAAATTTGTCTGAGATACCAATCAATGCAAATATAATTTATAATAGTTATCCATGCTTTGCCATTGGATTATTTTATTTCTGTACTAATAAAAGCCTATGTGGTCATAATGCCCTCACACCATGATGCCCTCACACCCTCATGGAAAAACAGTCGTTCACCAGGAGACTGTGTGTTCAGCAGGCGGCACTGGTGGGCAAGGACTTGATGCTGCATGTGCGGTGCAATGGTAGGACCCAGCAGCTCCACACAGCAACATGGGGGGCAGGACCCTCAGCTCCAGGCTACCTCTTTGGGGCAATTTATCCAGGAGCCCTGGGTGGGTGGGCAGAGCCTACCTCTTTGGGGAGATTGATTGTGGGGTTCCTACACTGTGAGAGGACACAGCCGGGCTGGAGAATGCTCCCCCCCCCCACCAGTGCACAAATTTTGTGCACTGGGCTTCTAGTGTTAAATATTGAGTGTGCTTTACCATGCTTTGAGAATTATACCCTGGGAAGAGTATTTTTATTTTTTCTATTACCTGTTCCATAGGATTTAGTCTTCCTATATTCAGTTAATTGACTGATCAATATGAAACTATAAAGCAATCTGACTAAGAAAACTATATTCATCTCACAACAGACCCCTTACATTACCTGGATTTTCAAAGCAAACCCTTAATTCTGCATCACAGGTTTTGAGTGGCTATCAGGTGGAGACAAGAGCCAGTTCTGTGAACTGATCAGTTGTGTCTGAAGCATTGCATTCTCTAATTATGAATCCCGCACTCCTCTATAAATGCTTTCTGGCTCATCTATGTTTATATCATATGAAGTCCATCCCATTTGTATTTTCCTCTAACCTCACATGAGTCAGCATTCTTTTTCTTTGTGTATTTGCTTTTCCTTGAAAAACAGAAAGTTAAAGTGCACCTTTTTAGTCATATGATCTCCTGTGAAGAAGACACCTTTCTTGAAATTTTCATCCACTGGGTAATGTTGATCAAGCATAATATAAAGTAATAAAGGGGACTTTCTCTAGGCATTTCTGTGGGTAATATATCTTTAAAAAATCATTCACATCCTACACTTCTAAGAGGTAAGGCAAAGTTTCTCCCAAGACAGGTGATCAAGTTAATGAGAACTAAGGCAGTAGCTGAAGAGGAAGATGGACAATCTGACACCTGATGATTTCTTCTTGCTGTAATCTTAAATGTGTACTCGCCCATGGGAAATTAGAAGGAAAGAGCAATAAACCACTACTTGCTGACAAAGCAGACTTCTTTTTGAAGGCATTCCAACATATTGACAAATACGTGGCAAAGTGTTTAATTTATCAGAGTAAATGGTAGTTCATTTTCCGTTGTGGGATCAGTCTAACTGTCTAGATCTGAAAATGTGCGTCCAGATCAAAGTTTGGAAACTGGATAAAGTCAATCGCATGGAGTTAAAAGTTGATGACATAGTTCATATCAGCATATATATGATTCACATACTTTATAGAAAATACTTATTTTCATTTTATTATATTCATTTATTGATTTCATTTTTTATAATTAAAATTCAGCCTGGATCTTACATAGCTTCACATATAGGGAGAAAGGGTAGCAATGAGAATTTAGGAGTAACAAAGATATTTGAACATATGTGAGGATTTTTTTTAACCTATTCTTAATTTTCCTTAGGTTAAAGCACAACTTCCAAGCATATACCTATCTCAAAAAAAGTATTTAAAATTAATTTATTCTACCCACTCTTCCCCTTCTGTCCCCTCATTGCTGTAATTCTAAGATTATTAGCTAAAGTTAAATGAAAAGAAAGATAGGGAAGTGCTTTGCTATCAAGCACAATTAAAATGTAATACTTTTATATCTTACTTTTATATAT
>PVJC01024557.1:0-25473 GCA_004026665.1 Murina feae | reverse complement strand
CTGAACAATAAAGATAAATTAAAAAAAAAAAAGAAGATCTAATCTAATAAAAGAGTAATATTGAAATTAACCGTTTCTCCGGGATGCCTAAGCCACGCCCAGCAGCCAAGCCATGCCTGCCAGCCAATCAGAGTGGCTGTATGCAAATGAACTCAGCCAAGATGGAGGCCAGCAGCGCAACCATGGAAGCGGGTGCAGCACAGGCTTCGGGGTGGGCATGGTGGGGGTGGTGGGCTTGGCCAGCCTGCAAACTGCCATCAGCCCCTCACCCAGGCTGGCCAGGCATGCCAGCAGGTGGACATCCCCTGAGGGGTCCCAGACTGTGAGAGGGTACAGGCCGGGCTGAGGGAACCCCCCCCAACCCCGAATGCACAAATTTATTTGTGCACCAGGCCCCTAGTAAGTCTATAACTCTTATCCCAAGTTGGAGATAGCCTTGATTACAAATGAGTATTTGCCCATATGTTAATTTTTTCTTTGATACCCCCCAAAATAGTGAAAGAAAACCAGGTTTATCACCTGGAAACTTTAAAACAAAAATAAAATTCCCTATCATATATATATATATATCAGAGGTGAATAACAATTGCATATTTTAAATGCATTATCACCAATGGGAAATTTTAGTCTGTGCCATCATTTTCATAATTTTTTGAAAGTCATACTTTGTGATAAATCAGTAACTGGTATCTACTATAATACAATAAGAAGCAGCAATAAGTAGCAATGAAAGTAATAAAAAAAAAATACCAAAAAAACAAATGATAGAATGGCCATTTGGTACCAAGCCTCGTTCAGGTGTTTTTTGGGAAAGAGGCAAAGTTTAGGGAAGAACCCAAAGGAGAGGGAGAAAAACAAAAACAAACCAGACCTGGGTGTGGGTTCAGACTTCAAAGAATTTACAAACTGGCCAGAGTTACATGTACATAAGTCACTGTAATTTAAAGCAGAGAAAGATAATCACTCTCAAGTATATGCTGAGTGAGTTCAAGGAGAGAAGAGATTTCCATGGTGTGGGGATTAGGGAGGCTACTCGGGAGCAGTGGTGTTTGAGAGGGCCTTGAAGGACAGCTAGACATGGAGGTGGGAGGAAAAGGATTTCAGGCAAAGGGAATATGAGAAAAGTTGCTGAAATGCAAACCTGAAATGCATATACCAAGAAAGGTTTTACTACATTAGTCAGATGCCAGCTGGAAACAATTCACTGCAGATGGTTCTCACGAAGGCACTTTACTGTGAGGACCACGCATAGATATTGGCCAGAGTCATAGGAACAAACAAGGAACATTGAGGCATCCAGACACTAGCAATATTGGAGAGCCATTAACGTTCTAGGGATGAAGAGGTAAGCAGGGGAATTTATGTTAAAGACCCTAGTGAGGGCCCTGGAGGAGGGGTGACCTGGTAGAAGCTGAGGTCAGGGGGGTATGTGACCACTGCCAGAGAAGAGGCACCAAAGCAGGAAGGAGGTCGGAAGAAAAGCCCTGACTTCTCTCCTGCTCTGCTTTCTTAAGCCAGTGCATGCCATTGGCCAAAATCAACTAGGCCACAAACAAGGGATTCTGGGAGAATTAAGCCACCAGTATCAGCCTCTAGGTAGAGCACAGGACAGGGAGGGGAAGGACAAAGAATCACCATGAGATGAAAGATTAGAAGTTTACATAAGACTTTAGAACATCTGAATTACCAAATTAAAACATTTCTAAATTATTTGATAGTTAATGTAGAGACACTGATCTGTTATTAACAAGGGCACGATGTAACAAACATTCCAGAAGTGGTCAAGTCTGGTAGAGCAGAACTCCAGGCTGTTGTCAGTGTTCGCATTTCTTCTTCCATTTTGTACCCCAGTCCTGCGCATGTGGCTTTCATCTATGTGGCCACTCCACATCTCATCTCATCTGCCTTCTAGGCAACAGTAAGAAGAAGAAAATGACAAAGAAACCAAACTTTTCCAGAAATTCACAGCAGATTTTCACCACAAGGTCAAGCTCACTTGCAAAAGAAGGAGGCTGGGAAAAAGCACATTGCTACTCTGAATAAAATTAGGTTGTTTTTGTTTTTTAAGAAAGAAGAGGAAAATATTGGGTAGAAGCTAGCAGCATTTGATTTAAAAAGAAAAAAGCTTGATGGGAGAAAGCACTCTAATATTTCTAGTTTTTAGTAATTTTATATTTGTGTGTTGTTGCCCAGATGGAGACGTTGGGAGGAGGAGTTATTTAAAGATGAAGAGGATTTCTGATATTTGACACATACTGAATTGGAGTGATAATGACTAAGCCATGATGGAAAACAGAAAAGAAGATAGAACTAGAGAAAAAGGGTTGAGTAATAAAATAGATAGGATTATTGTTTCCAACTCTTTACTTTTGTAGTTAAGAAAATCATACACTCATGCTCTTTGCCACTGTAAATCAAGTTCACTTACCAGGTCCACTGAAGCTGGGTTTGGTGACATGAATTTTTTGAACGATGGTTTGAGAGCAGAAATGCCATGTGCCAGTTTTAGGCTAGAATATTTCTGTTTGTGGTTCTGCTAGTAGGCTTACTTATGAAAAGCATACTCCCTGGTCCTAGGATAAAGATTCATAAAATAAATCAGGACTAAGGCCCAACCAAGCCCATAGAGCCGTACTCAATGTGCAAACCCTTGAGGAAGAAATAGATGCATGTGGTTGAAGCCACTGAAGTTTGAGGTGGTTTTGTGATGCAATGCTATTGTAGCAAAAACCTAATTAATACAGCTGGTCATTCTTTTTTTTAAATATATTTTCATTGACTTTTTTTACAGAGAGGAAGAGTGAGGGATAGAGAGTTAGAAACATTGATGAGAGAGAAACATCGATCAGATGCCTCCTGCACACCTCCTACTGGGGATGTGCCCACAACCAAGGTACATGCCCTTGACTGGAATCGAACCTGGGACCCTTCAGTCTGTAGGCTGATGCTCTATCCACTGAGTCAAACCGATTAGGGAAGCTGGTCATTCTTAAAGACACAAGATAATATGGCAACTACTTCACCCTCACTTAGATGACCATGATCAAAGTCAGCTAAAAGTAGTTCTGGCAATGACACGGAGAAATTCGAACACTCATACAGTGCTGGTGGTAATGTAAAATGGGACAGCCTCTTGGGAAAATTCTCTAGCAGTTCCTCAAAAGGATTTTCTACGTGACCCTGTAATATCACTCTAGGTTACCAAGAGAAATGAGAACATCGGTAACTTAAGCATGAATATGGATAGCAGCATTATTCATAATAGCCAAAGAGTGAAAACAGCACAAATGCCCATCAACTGGTGAATGGATAAACAAAATGTGGAATATTACTCAGCAATAAAAAGGAATGATGTACTGACACATGCTACAACATGGTTAAAGCTTAAAAACATATGTGCACCGAGAGAAGCCAGACCAAAAAAAGTCACATATTGTATGATTCCATTTACATAAAACATCCAGAATAGGTAAATCTAAAGAGACAAAAAAATAGATTTATGCTTTGCAGAGGATGGGAGGAGCGATGAGGCATGACTACTTAATGGGAAGGAACTTCTTTTTTAGTGTGAAAAAATGATCTTAAATTGGTGTGGTGATGGTTTCACAGCCCTTTCAATATAAGGACCATTGGATTGTGTATTGTAAATGAGTAAATTGTATGGTTTGGTTTAACACAAAAAACAAAGGAAAAAGCCACTAACCTGCCAATTAGACACATGCTGTAAGCTGGGAGCAAGAAACCACTCTCTCACCTGATGTGACTGTGACAAATGGCATATGTGATTGCAAAATCTCGCTGGGGTTCGCAGATGCCATCTTTGTCAGACAGAGCTTTTCTCATTGTGGTACTAACTTGCCTCGGTAGGAGAAAGGCATATAGATACTCATGGCTTCATTAGCACCATTATCTAACCCAGTGGTTTTCAAAGTCTTATAATAACTATTTCCTTTACTTATGCACATAAGCCATACTTGAATAAAATTTAATTGTAGAACAAACAACCCAGAAAGGTTTGAAGTGAATCAAGGAAGTGTGAAAGTCTTTCTTTACCAGTTTACTAACTCTACATATTCTCCTTCCTAGAGGTAACCACTGGAAACAGCTGATGGATAGCATTCTAATTTTTTATTCTAAGTATTTGCATAAATACATAGATAAAGATACAGCCCTGTGTTGCACAAATTGGACTGTTCTATGCAAATGTCCTGAAACCTGCTATTACAAAACTGAAGATTTTCCTATGCATTTTAATCACCTTTATAGTATTATCATATTATCATAATACTAGGGGCCTGGTGCACAAAAATTTGAGCACTCGGCGGCTGTTTGCAGGCTGGCCAAGCCCCCCAGTGGGGACCCTCACGCCATGGAAGTGTGGCCAGCCTGGGTGAGGGGCTGAAGGCCATTTTCAGGCTGCCCACAGTCCCTTCAGGGTTTGGGTCTCTACTGGGGTGTCTGGCCAGCCTGGGTGAGGGGTTGAGGGCTGTTTGTAGGATGGCCACAGCTCCCATTGACCCAAGGTCCCAGCGAGGGTAGCTGGAAGCAGGTTTCTGGGGTTTATTTATCTTCTATAATTGAAACTTTTGTGCCTTGAGTGAAGGCCATAGCCTGCCTAGGCAGGCAATGAAGCCTCCTGTTTGCTTCAGTTCCGTGGCTTCTATAATTGAAACTTTTTTGCCTTGAGCGGAGGCCACAGCCGGCCTAGGCATGCAGTTTCCTCCATCACTGGTCTCCTGTTAGCTCTAGCTCTGTGGCTGCTGGTTGCCATCTTGGCTGGGTTAATTTGCATATCGTTGCTCTGATTGGTGGTGGGCATGGCTTGGCTGGTGGATGTGGCTTAGGTGTAACAGAGTGAGGGTTAATTTGCATATTACTCTTTTATTAGATGGTTACATCATATCTTGATTGTCCATATCCTTGCTGAAGAATGTTAGGGTGTTCTCAATTACAAAACAATGCTAAAGTAGCTCTTGCTATAGCCAATTTTTAACATGTGTGCAGTATATTTGTGGGATAATTTCTAAAAATTACATTTCTGAGTTGAAGAGAATACGCATCCTAAATATAGGTCATTGTTGGTTTGTTTTACCAGTAGAAACCGTTTCCAAATTAACCTTTACATGGAAGCCCAATATATAGAAAGTGAAGAGAGGAAATGCATGAATCTGGGGCAGGGAAGTAGAGCCCTGGAGCTTCAGCCCCTCGGCTTCACTCTCAACCTCTGTCTTCACCCCCCGCCCCAAGGCACCTTCATGGAGCCCGAAGTTCCAGTGTTCAGGTTAGAAACCATTATTTTAATCAACCCAATTCACATGTTATATTTTACAATGTAAAGATGGACTTTCAAGCAAGGTTGACATAACAAATTAATCCCAAATCAAAGAATTTTAGCTACTTTCATGTTTAAATCAACCAATTGGACTACTGTCAACCGGGATGGCTCAGGAAAGCAGTGGCAGTTCCAAAGCTTCTAGAGAGGGGGCGAGGCAGGCAGCCGATTGCAAAAGGGGCCAGATCCTGTGACTGCATTCACATAGCTTTCTGCCCTACTGCTTGGGGAGCTGAGGGTGATGGTGGGAGGCCTAATAAACCAGCCCTCTTCAAGCTACTTCTTGGCTTGACCATGTCATAAATGTTTCATACGTCAAAACTAGATGTCAGGAAAACAGAGTCATTTAGATGCTAGATTTTATACATCTTTCTTACCTATGTGTTAACATCCATTCTTAGAAATATGAACTTTTAGAATGCTTATATTACTGTCAGCTAAAGGGATACATCTGGATAGCAATTTTCTTTTACACTCCAAAACAAAACATAAGGGGATGTTACCAAACTCTAGTAAAATCTTTAAAAAATTTAATTCAAGAGCATAAAATACCTCCACGGCAACTTTTTGTAAGACACCAACATTATTTAGCTTGGAAGTCATCTTGAAGATATACAATTTACAGTTCCCAATTCTATTTTATAGGAAAAGAAAATAGTAAAGCAGGTTAAAATCTCATAGTTGAGGCATTCACTGTTTAAAGCTAAAGTCTGGCCAATAGTTAAGGAAATAAAACCCCCAGTCATTTAAAGGCATCTTATTCCCATTTCTTGCCACAACCATTCATTCATTCATTCTTCCTTGAAAGCAGAAGCTGCTTTCTATCTGTATATCATTTGGGCCTTGCATACAATTCAATAAATCTTTGATAAATGAATGATAGCTACCAAATCTGAAAAGACAGCATACGTGATTTAATTAAACATTGTGGCCTCGTAATGGCAGTTCTTAAAAAAGAGATAAGTCTTTTTTCCTTTTAATATTTTTTTATTGATTTTTTTACAGAGAAGGATAGAGAGTTAGAAACATGGATGAGAGAGAAACATTGATCAGCTGCCTCCTGCACACCCCCTACTGGTGACGGGCCTGCAACCAAGGTACATGCTCTTGACTGGAATCAAACATGGGACCCTTCAGTCCGCAGGCCGCTGTCCTATCTACTGAGCCAAACCCATCAGTCTTTTAAAAATCAAACCACTTCTTTAAAATTAGGGATATATGTGTATAAATTTGGCACAGTAAGAGAGTAACAACAATCTAATCTAATAAAAGAGTAATATGCAAATTAACCCCCACTCTGTTACACCCACAAACCATGCCCACAAGCCATGCCCACCAACCAACCAGGAGCAAATATGCAAATTAACTCAACTAAGATGGTGACGGCCACAGAGCTGGAGTTGCCCCGGGCAATGGAGGAAGCCAGGGCCCTGCCCGCCCTGAGCTCTACTCAAGGCTAAAAGTTTCAATTACAGAAGATAAACAAACCCCAGATACCTGCCAGGCTGGGACCTTGGGTTGCCAGGGGCAACCCAGGCTTCAAGTGGGGGACCAAGGCAACAAAGTTTCAATTATAGAACTTAAATAAATCCCAGATACCTGCTTCAAGCCAGGCACCCCAGTAGGGACCCTGAAGGGGCTTTGGGCAGCCTGAAACGGCCCTCTGCCCCTCACCCAGGCTGGCCAAGCATGCCAGCAGGTGGACATCCCCTGGGGGGTCCCAGATTGCGAGAGGGCACAGGCCAGGCTGAGGGACCCCACCGAGTACACAAATTTTTGTGCACTGAGCCTCTAGTCCTATATAATAAAAATTTAATATGCAAATTGACCCTAACAGCAGAACCACTGGGGATGACTGATCACTATGACACACACTGACCACCAGGGGGCAGATGCTCAATGCAGGAGCTGCCCTGTGGTGGTCAGTGCACTCCCACAGGGGGAGCTCTACTCAGCCACAAGCCAGGCTGACGGCTGCCAGTACAGTGGTGGTGGTGGGAGTCTCTCCTACCTCCTTAGCAGCGCTAAGAATGTCCAACTGCAGCTTAGGTCTGCTCCCCGCTGGCAAGTGGACATCCCCCGAGGGCCCCCGGGCTGCCAGAGAGATGTCTGACTACCAGCTTAGGCCCGATCCCCCATGGAGTGGGCCTAAGCCAGCAGGTGGACATCTCCCAAGGGGTCCCAGATTGCAAGAGGGCACAGGCCGGGCTGAAGGATTGCCCTCCCACCCCAAGTGCACAAATTTTTGTGCACCGGGCCTCTAGTAACTAATAATAGAAAATAGCACAGTTATAACATCTATACTAATAAAAGGGTAATATGCTAATTAGACCAGATAGACTGAACGTCATTCCATATGTACTTCCTGACAAAGCCGGGGCCTGGGAGGTGCTACCTGGGGTCCTGGGTGTCAGCCTGGGTGAAGATGCCTGGGGTTTCAGGTTCCTGTGGCCAGCCAGAGGGAGGGAAGCCTGGGTTCCAGGTGTGGGGGCCAAGGCAGAGGCAGTTAAGAGCGATCAGGCAGGCAGGCAAGCAGTTAGGGGTGATCAGGCAGGCAGGTGAGTGGTTAGGGGCAATCAGGCAGGCAGCAGAGGTGGTTAGGGGCAATCAGGCAAGCAGTTAGGGGTGATCAGGCAGGCAGGCAGAGTGGTTAGAAGCCAGTGTTCCCAGATTGCAGAGGGACCTCCACCCTCTGCCCCGTGCACAAATTTCATGCATCGGGCCTCTAGTATACTATAATGAGAGTTATGTGAATGTGACATTCTGCAGTAAAATAGGGTCACTTGAACACAAGCACTGCCATATTAGGACAGTAAGTGACTAACAGATTGGGGAGGTCTATGGTGTGGCTATAAGGGACAAAGGGATAATTCACATCCTGCATGGGATGGTGCAAGATTTCATCACATTACTCTGAATGGGCAGGGCTTATGAATTATTTATTTCTGGAACTTTCAATTTAATATTTTTGGGCCACAGAAGTGAAACCATGGGACCACTGTGTATATATTTTTTCTTGGTGGCTGTCCATGAGTTCCTGGAGCTAGGTTTTGATAAAATGCATGGAGATCCAGAAGCCCTGGGACTTTGCTTTTGGGGAACTGCCCTAACCAGTGATGTTGAGGTGCAGAGTGGGAAAGCCCAGCCCCCAGGCCTTATGTTGGGACAACACTGAGAAATAACTAATGCTACAGAGTTCTCTGTGAATCAGGCTGAAACTACCCTGGGAAACTGCACCCTGGCTGGGCTTCCTCCCCTCCCCTTCCCTGCCTCCCCATGGGATGCAGAGTCTGGAATTGGGAGAGAAGCTCTGGGAGGTGCCTTTATGCCTTTTCCAGCTAGATCTATTTTTATCTTGTATTCAAACTAATTTCTTTCTTTGTCCATGACGGTAGAATCAGGCTACTCCAAAGCCTCTGCTGTTAATAAATAAATAATAATCAAAAGTTAAAATCATGCCCAGCCGGTGTGGCTTGGTGGTTGAGCGTCAATCTATAAACAAGGAGGTCACAGTTCGATTTCCGGTCAGGGCACATGCCCAGGTTTCGGGCTCAATCCCCAGTCGGGGGGGGCATGCAAGAGACAGCTAATCAATGATTCTCATCATGGATGTTTCTATCTCCTTCTCCCTCTCTTTTCCTCTCTGCAAAGTCAATAAAAATACATATTTTAAAAAAAGTTAAAATTATGTCTTACACTGTTTGTAAAAGCTTGCAGCTGCTCCCACATTCTCTGAGTAGACACGCAGTAGAAAGGCAGGCTGCTCTTCTTGTTGATTCAACCATTTACCAAGGGGTCTACATTATTTTCCACTTTTCCCCATATTTTCCTTTTCATACGAATCTTCCCATCAAATATGTATAATCTGCAAGTATTCCTTGTGTGTGCAGATGAGTAGTCGTCTAGTACAAGGAGAAACTTCCATGGAGGTGATTGCATGGTCTCTCAGAATAGGCAACTGCATTTTTAGTGGTTTCAGGATAGAATTTCTTTAGTGGTGCAATCTTACTTAGCCTTAACATGTACGTTTTTCTAAACTCTCATTACCAGAAGACAGCATAAAATTACATTAGTATTGATATGATAAAATATAACTTGATGAATATAATACAGTCTCAATTACTAATCTGACTTCCCTTGGGACATACAACATCCATGGACATCTTAAATGAGAACATTTGAGTTTAAATTTTAATGCAAATACAAAGAATGAGTCAGAAACACTAAGTACATGTGATTTAAATTTATTTGCCCAAATCATTATTTAAGTTATTTAATGTTCATCTTCTGACTTTTTGTTCACCCATGAATTATTACCTCCATGTGCAGTAAACAAATAACTATAAAATGTCTGTTCTGTGCAAAGCACTTTGCTAGGTGATGATAAGGGGGAGAGAAGGGAGTAAAAGCGAAAGTCTTTCCCCTAAAAAGCCTATAGTTGATTAGGAGCAAGACCCAACATAAAAAAATAATGTAGGGATAGTAAATATGGGGCAGGTAGAGAGTGGAAGTACAGGTCAAACCGAGAGAGAAGCAGGAAAGCACTGTGCACATGTGTGACTTAAAACTATTTCAGCTGGAACGTTGTTTGAAAGGGAGAGGTGAAAGGTAGGAGAAGACAGCTAGAGATTGGACGAAACCATGGAGGGTCTTAAAAGCCAGTCTAAGCATTTCACGGTTGACAAAAGCCAAAAGTTATTTGTAGGGACTCGAAGGATCAAATCTGGGTTTTAGGAATTTAAATCTGTCAGAATTGTACAGAATGGAATGCAAAAGGTTACAAACTAGAGACACTATGATGATGTTGTACCAAATTTTGATTTTCCTTAGATACAGAGTTTTCCTAACACTGGTGCACTACAACATTTTTGCATATGTATTGGGGCTGGTGGAGAATGAAGGGATGATGCCTGAAGCCCAAGTCAATTGCTGCAAATCTAGTCATTCCGTAGAACCCAGGAATTCTGAAAGATTGCCTGAAAATGCTCACCACAGGTCTACAGAGAGCAGAGTTTTCACCACTCCTGGGACATTACGGATGGAGATGGCAAATTGGATCCACCATCCTTTTAATTCCATCAAGGTGCACCATATGTTTATAAATCGCTTTTTTGTTATGACCCTAATCAAGGGAGATTTAGTTCTGTAACTGGCCTATTTCTGATTCACTATTGTCTAAGATCTTGCATTCTTTCAAAAGCTGAAACAGAAAACTAGAGTAAATTACACATATCTGCTGCCTAAAGGATTTATATTTTCCTTTTGTTTGTTCTTAAATACCATCATTCTACTCATCTGCTGACTGTTCAATTGCAGGACATAGTGGCATAAAGCCAGATATCCTGTCCTGTGGTTTCCCCTCCCTCAGGCCTGAGATTAGAGGGAAAGGGGGTAGGGGCGTGGAGGGAAAAGAGGAAAAAGGCAGAGGAAGTTCTTCTGTTTTACCAAAGACCTCATCCAAAAATAAAAGAAAACCATGTTAGTGTAAATGCCGCCACAAAGAAAACTTCTCATGAGCCAGAAGCTTTCCGTGTTGTACCTGGCACCGTCTCACTTGTTCTCTACAATGAGAAATGGAGACTGCATGGCTTTCAACAGCACATTGAAGTGCTTCGTGATGGCACTAAATCTCAGTCTAATGTGCTGACGGAACTGGCCCACCTGCCTTGCTACCCTGAGTTAGCGCGTCTGATGACTTGCTGCTGCTCTCAAGGGGCTGGGCAGCTGGCCTCCCTCCCCAGTATCCCCCCTGGGGGTCCTTTATTTTATATTGCCAACTGTGTCTATTCATTTACCTTTCTGTAGTCAACTAAGAAGATAGTCAAGGTGTAACAACATATTCAAATATAATCCTTTAGGATCATGGTCAAGAGAGTAATCTGATTTTAATAAGTAAGTGACATATTCCACATTCCATAGAAGACTAGGGATCTTCCTTCGTCCCTCCTCTCTGATTTTCTTCTTTTTCTTTCATCACGCTGTGCTTCTTTCCTTCCCTTCCTCCCTCCCTTTCCTCCCTTTCTTCTCACTTCCTTCCTTCCCCCCCTTCCTTCTTTTCATCCTTTATTCTTCTTTTTGAGGTCAATAAGTCATTTCATATTATGCAAGTTAGGAGACATTGAGGAATTGTATTATGCGCAGGAAACAATGTGCTGCCTTCAGGAAATGGTAGATGGTCATCTGACTTCCATTGGCCCAGAAAATATGGGTTTGTCTCAGGTTTACAAATGTAGGCAGTTGGTGTTGGCATTCCTGGTTAAGGAAATCTGTAGTCTGAAAGCATAAGAGAAATCGTGCTGTTTATGTATGACACTGATATTTGCAAGTAAACCATAGGCTCTTATCTTGGCTACCTGTTTCCACCAACTGAAGCCAACAAATGATTGTATTGTATGGGTATCCATCTCCAAGACTCTAGCAGCTGGTGGTGAAACCTTAGTCATTCTGTCTTCTGTGGCTATAATTGTAACACACTCTGACAGCACCCAGAGAAAAAAATCTGTACCAAGAGCCACACAAGAGACATACACTGTGTATTTGTTTCCCAGGGCTGCCGTAACAAATTACGGCAAACTGAGAGGCTTAAAACAACACAAATGTGTTATCTTACAGTTCTGGAGGCCAGAAGTCTGAAGTCAAGATGTCAGCTTGATTAGTTTCTTCTGGAAGCTATGAGAGAGAATCTGTTCTTTGTCTCTTTAGCTTCTGGTGACTGCTGGCAATCTTTGTCAATCATTGGCTTATACCAGTCTTTGTCTCTATCTTCACATGGCTTCCCCTCTGTGTGTCTGTGTCTCAAATCTTCCTTTTTCTTATAAACACAGCAGCCATATGCTAGGTCTCTTTTTTAATTTTTTGAGGAACCTACCTACCATATGACCCAGCAATCCCACTTCTGGATATTTATCTGAAGAAATCCAAAACACTAATTTGAAAAGATATATACATCCGTATATTCATTGCAGTATTATTTACAATAGCTAAGATATGGAAGCAACTTAAGTGTCCATCAATAGATAATTAGATAAAGAAGATGTGGCACATATCTAAAATGGAATATTACTTGGCCATAAAAAGAATGAAATCTTACCATTTGCAACAACATGGATGGACCTAAAGACATTGTGCTAAGTGAAATAAATTATACAGAGCAGGCAAATACCATATGATTTCACTTAAATGTGGAATCTAAAAAACAAAATAAATAAAACAGAAACAAACTCATAGATACAAGAGAACAAACTGATGATTGCCAGATGAGAGGGGGTTTTGGGGACTGGGTGAAAAAGGTGAAGGGATTAAGAAATACAAATTGAAAGTTACAAAATAGTCACATAAATGTAAAGTACCCCATTGGGAATATAGTCAATTATCTAAACTAATAAAAGCATAATATTAAAATTAACTGTCCCTTTGGGACGCCTAAGCCATGCCCACCAGTCAATCAGAGTGACTGTATGCAAATTAACCCAGCCAATATGGAGGCCGCCACTGATGGAGCTGAGTAAATGGCAGCTTCCATTGCAGCAGGAGTGAAACTGAAACTGTTTGGGGCCAGCTCCACTTATCCTGGCTCCAGGCAAGAATATATTTGCAACAATGTCTCAATCATAAACAGCAGGCCTGGTCTGACTACTAAGGGTAACATTGTCTCATTATAGAAGCCTCTGAGGTGAAGCAGAGAGGAGGTTTCGTTACTAGGCCTCAGCTTAAAAGAACAGTGTATCAATTATAGAAGATAAACAAACCCCAGGAACCTGCTTCCAGCCAGCCTTGCTGGGACATTGGGTCAATGGGTGCTGTGGGCAGCCTGAAAGCACCCCTCAGCCCGTCACCCATGCTGGCCACAACCCAGTGGGGTGAGAGATGTTACTGGGGGGGCTTGGCCAGCCTGCAAACAGCCATTAGCTCCTCACTCAGGCTGGCCAGGTACCCCAGTAGGGACCCAAAACCTGAAGGGACTGAGGGCAGCCTGAAAACGCCCCTCAGCTCCTCATTCAGGCTGGCCAGGTACCCCAGTAGGGACCTAAAACCTGAAAGGACTGTGGGCAGCCTGAAAATGCCCCTTAGCTCCTCACCCAGGCTAGCCACACCCCCATGGGGTCAGGGTTCCCACTGGGGGGCTTGGCCAGCCTTCAAACAGCCATCAGCCCCTCACCCAGGATGGTCAGGCATGCCAGCAGGTGGACATCCCCAGAGGGGTCCCAGACTGTGAGAGTGCACAGGCCGGGCTGAGGGATCTCCCGAGTGCACAAATTTTTGTGCACCGGGCCCCTAGTATTATAATAATTATGCATGGTGCCAGGTGGGTACTAGACTTATTGGGGGGATCACTATATAAGTTATATAAATGTCTAACTATTATGCTGTACACTTGAAGCTAATATAGTATTGAATGGCAACTGTAATTGAAACATTTTTTAATGGGAAAAAAAAAAGAGAGACAGCAGTCGTAATTAGGGCCCACCTTAAAACCAGGGTGATCTTATCTTGAGATCCCTAATAATCTGGGCAATGACGCTATTTCCAGCTCAAGTCACATGTATAGGTACTAAGGGTACAGACGTGGGCATATATTTTTAGGGGACGTAATTCAACCCACTACACACTGCTACTTTAAAAGAAAATTTTCAAAGATTATAATCTATAAAGATACTACAAAACCAAACCCACAGTTAAGCCAGTAGGAAAGAAACTTTGAGTTCAAGGATTAGTGTGAGACTTGTCGCTAAATGATGGAGAAAACAAACTCTTTTTGCCCACCGTCTTTTCATCTGGAATGATTTCTGCTGCGCTTTGTAAAGAGTGCTCTCCGTAAACCTTGATGTCATGTTTACAATCATTTCAGAAACCCAACAGAGGAAAACAATGATGCCAAGTTGCTTCCAAATGTTTTACTAAAAATAAGTAACAATGACTGCAAGGAGAAAATCATGGGGATGGCTTTACTAAAGATTATTTTAGGATTAAGAACCATGCTCTATTATTTGAAACTCTATCTCTCAGAAGACACAATTCAGACCAAGTCAAGAGTAATACTGATTACACCAACTTAACAGTTTTAATACACAAAAGTCAAATGATCAGTTTGAAAAAATAAATCGGTTAACTTCATTGTTTTAATCTTAAACTAAATTCAAATGGTAGGTTTCACGTAATCACTGGAGACCCTTTGATATACCATAATTTTATCATGCTTCTAATATTATGATTCTGCTATACCCCTACCTCAGAGTGGAGAAAAAATAAGTAAGTGGATCTACTAGGTTCGCCTTTTCTGTAAGCAGGTCAACCAGCACTCTGATGATTGCTGACAACTCTTGTTTTTGCAGGCTCCTCTGTTTTGTCAACATTCCTATACATTCACTCACTAAAACTCATTTGATACTTTTCAGTGAAAGCCCACATTTACTTCCCTACATAGTTTTTGACATCTCTCCTATTGACTTCGTATGCAGAAGAGCCCTTTGAAAAGCAAATACTTAGGGAAGAGGATTCAGTGAGCACATCTTGTCATCAGTCTAAAAGATGGAGACATATTGGGTAAGTACTTCTGCTCCCTTGGGCAAGTTGTATTAATGGGGCTTTAAGTTAGAAGTTAATGCTAAGAGTCCATATTAAAACATGACCATAACAATGCATGTCACAAAAATGACTTTCCCAACATCTGACTATTGGAATGACCCATCCCTCCAACAGAGTGGCATTATTAAGAGCTGAATTCACCCTTGCACTTATCTCTATGGACATTTCAATCTGCAACCATTATCCAGAAAATGATTAAAATTGATGCATTAATGTTAATCCCCACATAAAGGTGACTTTTAAGATGAGGCAGTGCCCAGATTTTTGTAACTACTGGCACTGTAGACATTTGGAGTTACATATTTGCATATCAGAAACACAGAATGGGACCCTCTTATACAGTCATGTGACTCTTATGTGTATTTATGGATCTAGGCACTAACACCCATGAAAATACATATGTTATATAAACCTTAATTGAAATATGCTCATCATGTTTAATTGAAACATGCTCCCAAGAAGGCAGAGGAGGTTTGCCTATGTTAAAAATTGCAAAAAGGGCCCAAAGGTAACAATATTATTCTACTAGTAGGGTTTTTTAAATTTAATAAAACTGCAAGACAAATATGTCATTCTTGGCTCATTAACAATACTTAATTTTTTTATCAGAATTAATGTTCTTCCATATTTTCTTTGGAAATAATAATATTGATGTTTATATGAAATGTAAACAAATGATGCAATGTTTCACATTTTCCAGTTTTTCACTGTGTTATATTCATTCTCCAAAATTTTATGTTAGTGCAATAAAAAAAGTGATTCCCCAGTACATTTCAAAATAATATATTGCTCCATTATAGCAAATGCAGTATGACTTGGGCTTAGGAACTGGAAGCTAAAGTAGTCTTTGTACATGTGTTCTTTATATCTTAAACAAGGCTCTTTGGGTAGGCCTTAAAACACTGATACGTTATTAAAAGATATAATGTCCATGCAAGTGGCAAAACCTTTTAAATATATAGATGAAGATATATATATATATATATATATATATATATATATATATATATGTATATATATATATGATGGGGCAAAAGTAGGCATAGTTGTGAGTACACAAAAGAGTTATTCTTACATTATTATTTATTAATTACTAGGGGCCTGGTGCACAAAAATTTGTGCACTTGGGGGGGTCCCTCAGCCCAGCCTGTGCCCTCTTGCAGTCTGGGACCCCTCGGGGGATGTCCACCTGCTGGCGTGCCTGGCCATCCTGGGTGAAAGGCTGATGGTTGTTTGCAGGCTGGCCAAGCCCCCCAGTGGGAACCCTCACCCCATGGGGGTGTGGCCAGCCTGGATGAGGGGTTGAGGGCCATTTTCAGGCTGCCCACAGCTCCCATTGACCCAACATCCCAGCGAGGCTGGCTGGAATCAGGTTTCTGGGGTTTATTTATCTTCTATAATTGAAACTTTGTTGCCTTGAGCAGAGGTCCAGCCGGCCTAGGCAGGCAACGGAAGCCTTCTGTTTGCTCTAGCTCTGTGGCTGCCGGCCACCATCTTGGCTGGGTTAATTTGCATATGGCCACTCTGACTGGATGGTGGGCATGGCTTGGCTGGTGGGCGAGGCTTAGGTGTCCTGAGTGATGGTTAATTTATATATTACTCTTTTATTAGTTTAGATAGTATTGTTTTCCATGTGAACAACTGTAAACCTACTTTTGCTCCACCCTGTAGATGTAAACATAGATATATTCCAATGTGCCAACTGTTAAAATATCTTCAATGAGAACATCCTTGTTGACAAAGAGAAAATTATAAACTTGTAATTTTAAAAAAATTAAATGAGCTTTATAAGAAAATGTAAAGTTGATTTTGACTTTTTATATTTTAGTGGTTCTATAACTTATAGATTTCACTCAGAATAATCATATACTTATGACCTCCACCTGTTTACATATTAATATATGTTCTTACATACAATTATCTATGTAATGCTTCATATAAATTCTTAAAAGTTTACAAAGATAAGACCAGTTTGAAGACACCAAATTATTTGATTTATTTGATATCCTATTATAATAAAGAGGTAATATGCAAATTGACCATCATGTCCTTGCACAAGATGACCACCACCAGATGGTCAGCAGGGGAGGGCAGTTAGGGGTTACCAGGCCAGCAGGGGAGGGCAGTTGGGAGTGACTGGACCGATAGAGGAGGGTAGTTGGAGGTGACTGAGCCAGCAGGGGAGAGTAGTTAGGGGTGACTGGGCTGGCAGGGGAGGGCAGTTGCAGGGGACCAGGCCTGCAGGGGAGGGAAGTTGTGGGAGACCAGGCCAGCAGGGGAGGGCAGTTGGGTGCAACTGGGCTGGCAAGGAGAGTTAGGCATTGATCAGGCTGGCAGGGGAGTGGACATGGGGTGATCAGGCAAGCCGGCAATTGGGAGCCAACAGTCCTGGATTGTGAGAGGGATGTCCGACTGCTGGCTCCCTGTGGGATCAGGCCTAAACCAGCAGTCAGACACCCCGTGAGGGGGTCCCAGATTGAAGAGGGTGCAGGCTGGGTTGAGAGACATCCTCTACAGTGCACAAATTTCATGTACTGGGCCTCTAGTTTTTTATAAAAAAGCTGAGCATGGAAGAACCAAGATGGTGGCATAGGTAAATGCCTATACTTGCTGCCTCCCACAACCACATCAAAACTGACACTAAAAGACAAAACAGATATAATCCAGAACCATGGGAAGGCTGGCTGAGTGGAAGTCTGACAACTAGAGGGAAAGAGAAAAGCACATCTAGACTGGTAGGAGGTGCAGAGGTGTGGAAGTGTGGAGGTATGGAGGCACGCAAAACAGGCTGGCAACTGGGTATGTTGTGGTGTTTTTCAATCAGAAAGGAGACACAAACTCCTGACTGCTCTGAATTCCAGTTCCAGATGAGACTCTGGGGACCCAGACTCATATGGGGAGAAACTGGACTGGCTGACATAGGGCTGGAACACAAGGGCGGCTTTCTCTCAAAGGTTCTTGCAGTGTTCATTGTTCCTGCATGGGGCTGAGAGACACAGAGACCCAGGGGCCTATCAGGGCAGGGCTTTGCACCTCCCTGTGATTCCCTGAGACCACCCCACCCAATTTGCAACCCCATCCAAGCTGTGCATAGAGGCTTTTGCATATGAATGGCTGGCCTTTTGCAACCTAACCTAACAGACTGCAGCTGGGTCAAAGAATCCCAGGGCTTCCAAAAGAAGGCCTAAGGCTCATCAGCAGCCTGCATTGCTTCACAGCTGCACCTAATGTGGGCACCTCCAAACCCCAAACAAAGAGGAGGAATCTGCAGATCTCTCTGTAGCTCCTGCTGGGTGGCCTTTGGCAGTGGCTGGCTTTGCACCTCCTTGGAGATCCAAGAGCCAGTGTATCCAGTGGTCAAAGTGAGATCACCCACATTACAACTCTTTAGATCCATAAGAGACACACTCAATGGGCAGACTCAGTGAGCACCAAAGCCCACTGAAGCAAGTCCTACCCCATAACGGTGTTTCCAGTACAGCAGTTCTCCCATTATTGGTCCTCACAGCTAATTATTGGTCTGGAGGTCAATTCCTCCCAGTGATACCAACAGCAATCAAGCTTAACTATAACAAGACTGTGCAAACAGCTCACAAAGGGGAGCACCAAGAGCGTCCACCTCAGGTGATTGGGAAGGCTGAACCACTGGGCCCTATAGGACACAAAGCCACTTTATCAACACAGGGAAGCAGCCAAAATGCAGAGACAAAGAAACAGGTCACAAATGAAAGAAATGGAGGAAAGCAAACTACTGGGTATAGAGTTCAAAACCACAGTTATAAGGTTACTCAAGAATCTTCTAGAAACCTCTGAGAAATATAGTGAGACCCTCAAGGACATGAAAAAGGCCAATCAAAAATTAAGCATACAATTACTGAAATAAAGATTAATCAGAGATCCAACAGCAGACTACAGGATCTCAAGAATCAAGTCAAAGATTTGAAATATGAAGAAGCAAAAAACACCCAACCAGAAAAGCAAAAAGAAAAAAGAATCCAAAATATGAAGATAGTGTATGGAGCCTCTGGGACAATTTCAAGCATACCAACATACGAATTATGGGGGTGCCAGAAGAAGAGAGAGAGCAAGATGTTGAAAACCTATTTGAAGAAATGATGATAGCAAACTTCCCCTATCTGGTGAAAGAAATAGAATTACAAGTCCAGGAAGCGCAGAGAATTCCAAACAAAAGGAATCCAAAGAGAACCACACCAAAACACATCATAATTAAAATGCCAAGGACAAAAGACAAAGAGAGAATCTTAAAAGTGGCAAGAGAAAAACTGTTAGTTACCCACAAGGGAGTACCCATACAACTGTCAGCTGATTTCTCGACAGAAACTATGCAGGCCAGAAGGGAGTGGCAAGAAATATTCAAAGTGATAAATAGCAAGAACCTACAACCAACATTACTCTACCCAGCAAAGCTATCATTTAGAATTGAAGGTCAGATAAAGAGCTTCACAGATAAGAAAAAGCTAAAGGAGTTCATCACCACCAAACCAGTATTATATGAAATGCTGAAGGGTATTCTTTAAGAAGAGAAAGAAGAAGAAAAAGATAAAGGTAAAAATTATGAACAACAAAATGACTACAAATACATATTTATCAACAAGTGAATCTAAAAATCAAGTGAATAAAAATATAATGAACAGAATAAACTGGTGAATATAATAGAATCAGAGGCATAGAAAGGGAGGGGACTGACAATTTTGGGGGGGAAAGAGATGTGGGGGGTGCAGGAAGAGACTGGCTAAAATCGAACACCTATGGATGAGGACAATGCGGAGGGGAGGGGAGGTAAGGGCATGGGGTGGAGTAAGAACCGGGTGGAGGGGAGCTATGGGGAGAAATAAGAGGAACAGCTGTAATAATCTGAACAATAAAGACTTATTTAAAAAAAAGCTGAACATGAGCATAAAATTATGAGTAGTTAAATTGAAACAGACAGCATTGTTCTATATCTTTAAATTTTATTGTCTTCTTGGTATATTTATGCCAAGTATACACACATAAGCTCATTAATCCTCATGAAAATCTTTTGAAATAGGTATTTTGCAAATTTTAAACAAATAACCCTGAAACTCAGAGAAGTCAGGTTGTCCAAAATCAGATCTAATCTAATAAAAGAGTAATATGCAAATTAATCTTCACTCCATTATACCTAAGCCAGGCCCACCAGCCAAGCCACACCCACCAGCCAATCAGAGCAATGATATGCAAATTAACCCAGCTAAGATGGCGGCCGGCAGCCACAGAGCTAGAGCAAACAGGAGGCCAGCGATGGAGGAAACTGCTTGCCTAGGCTGGCTGTGGCCTTTGCTCAAGGCAACTAAGTGTTAATTATAGAAGCCATGGATCTGAAGCAAACAGGAGGCTTTATTACATGCCTAGTCAGGCTGTGGCCTCTGCTCAAGGCAACAAAGTTTCAATTATAGAAGATAAATAAACCCCAAAACCTGCTTCCAGCCACCCTTGCTGGGACCTTGGGTCAATGGGAGCTGTGGCAAGCCTGCAAACAGCCCTCAGCCCCTCACCCAGGCTGCCCTGGCACCCCAGTAGGGACCTGAACCCTGAAGGGGCTGTGGGCAGCCTGAAAATGGCCCTCAACCCCTGACCCAGGCTGGTCACACCCCCATGGGGTGAGGCTCCCCACTGGGGGTCTTGGCCAGCTTGCAAACAGCCATCAGCTCCTCACCCAGGATGGCCAGGCATGCCAGCAGGTGGACATCCCCCGAGGGGTCCCAGACTGCAAGAGGGAACAGGCTGGGCTGAGGGACCCCCCCCCCATGTGCACAAATTTTTGTGCACTGGGCTCCTAGTCTTCAATAATTTCAGAGTCTGTACTTTTGACCACAGCCATCTGAAGATGATTCAAATTACTCACTATGTAGTTCCTAAGGAAATCACTTGCATTCTGAAATATTATATACTCTATTTTTATATTTAATTGAACAAAGTCATTTTCTCTCTTGTTTACACAGAAAAAAATGTAGGGGGAAACGAGAATTTTAGGTTGTTAAAATATTTAAGCAATGTACAGTAAAGTCAAGTACTAAATAGCCAAGATGACATTACACATATTTTCTTAGAAATAAAATCTTTCTGAGAGATCATAAATATTTAAACACAAATATACCATAGATTGGCAACCAGGGCAATTCTTAATTCAATGTGGAATTTTCTCAACCTTGAGACTGCTAGCTGAACAATCTGAATTTCTCATTAATTGCCAAATATCCACTTTTCTTTGGAATGTGCAGATCTTTAAGCTAGATATTAACTTTCAAGACATTTAACCTCCAAGACCTCAAGAAGACCTTGCGAAAGTCATGCCTAAAGGAAATAGTCCATAGCCATTGATTTTTAGATTCTTGCTTAATTCAATTCAAACAGCTCTTTGCCAAGTTCTCTCCTCCTCCTCATTTTGTATAATCGCTGTAATTTTAATATTTTATTTTATTCATTAATCACAGTTTTATCTCAACTATCCATGCTTCCCTTCTTCCTCAAAAGGAGAAATCTGAAGTCTTAGCTGGACACGTGGTTTTCTTAGTTTCCTTTACAGTTGGGTGAGACTCTGTGAGTGAGTTCTAGCCCATGGGACCTAAGTGGAAGTGAGGAGCCAATGCATGCCCCTTCTTTGTGTTTTCTTCCCATCGACTGAAAAGGAGTTACAATGTTCGAAGCTTTGACAGTCATCTTTGGACATGAAGTGATCTTGAAATGGAAGCTCAGCATAGCAAGGCCACCACCTGGAAGGAAGTTGTCCCTGCCCCAGGGGAATGTCGTTCCAATCAGGATCAATTGCCTTCAGACTTTTCAAACATAAGAGAAATAGTTCCAGCTCGCCTACTCCACGATGTGTGTAACTTACAGCCAAATCGGTGTATCTAAAACAACATTCAAAGAACTATCACATTTGATCTCCATTTCTTACAAGTGCCAATGACTAGCGCAGTTTAGTGTTAGCATTCTGGTAGCAGGCATACACAAGCAGCGTGGTGATCAGCACAGTGCTGAGTTTTGATTGCTTATGGATTTGCTGGTTGGCTTACTTTTCTTACATTTTACACGCTACAGAATGATTCCTTTGTTCTGAATAATATCTGACAATGTCCAGTCAACAGGTCTTGCAGGTGAAATGCTCCTTGAAATAATTAACTACATGTGTGTACTTACAAAGTTTTCTAAAATGATACTGTGTGAACAACTGGGTATTGATAAGCCTGGGAAGGTCTAGCATTCTGCATTCTCAGGGTAGGTGGGTGGGGTGGAGATGTTTAGTTGGTGAATTTTAAGCCTAAGGAGATGTTTGAATCTGAGATCCTAGGCAGCTGCCGTGTTCACCTTAACTAAGACCCTCCTCAGGAAAGGCATAGAGGCAAATGTGAAAGGGATGGCTTTGTCAGCTTGGCCAAAGGCCTTGATGGCACTTGCACAGAGGAGCCTGTGATGTGTTATCTCCATGACTGGTTATATAAATAAACCACTGGACATCAAATGCCAGTCACATGCTTAGCCAAGTTCAAACCTACTCTAGCTCTATAGAGCCAGTCCTGCTTTTGCTCCAGATTTAAATATAGCAAACAATTTATTAAACTTTGTAAAATTCTAGATGAATTTTGTTTCTAATTTCCTATGTGCCATAACAAAAAGAATAATTGAGTAATACCTAATTTTATATAAAATCTTAAATATTTAAATGTTTGAGGTATTTTATACTTAAAAGCCTTTGGGAAAAAAAGAGGTTGAATAACTATTTCCTTCTTGGATGGAGAAACAAATTTTCCTTTAACTTAAAAAAAAAATCACAGTTGGGAGGCAGCCACCGTGGACAGTTTCACTGGGAAAGAGACTTTTTGAGAAAGTTCCAAGTGACTGAGAAAAGAGAATTATAATGGAATTTGCTCCACAACTTTTATTCTGACAGAGGATCTATTCATCCTATGGAATTCTTTTAAAATCACTGACCTGAACAATATGCTTCTGAGAATGTTTTTCTGCTTGGCTTATAAAGATTTTATTATGTATCTATGATATAATCACTAGAAAATGCTCCCTCTTGGGCATTTGTTGTTTCTCTAATTATCATAGTTGATTATGGAACTGATATACCTGACATGCTTAAAGGTATAATAGGAAAGCAGATACAATCTTTTATGCAAAGTGCACCTTCTGCCTTCATAGCGGAGTCTGTTGTTATATATAATAATTCTGTCATTTAAAGGGCATCCTGTAAACAGATTTTTTCATTTAAAAGGACAAACATTATTGTAATAGGTTAAAATAATGATTCCTCTAATTATTTGTGATTTTGATGTCAAGACAAATCTATCTTCAGCTGTAAGCTCTGATACAGTTACTTCTCTGAGCCTCAGTGTTCTTCCTGTAAAGCAGCTAGAACTAGGTCTCATCTCTTGTGTGGAGGATGAAGACAAATGATTTATGTAAAGGGTCTAACACAAGTACTTAGCTCATTGCTGTCTGTTTTGTTATCTTAGAATCTATACAATTTTAAACCCCGACCCACACATAATTGAAATATGTATTATAGTGCACTGATTTTTATTCTTTTGGTTGGGAAACTGAAGAAAAGTAACTCAATAAATTGCCCAACTCTGAATAAATTGTACTCTTTAACTATTATTTAGGGCTTCTCAATTATTCGAACTATTTGGAAAGATCAGAGATTAGGTTAATATAAAACAGCCATGAAACTAAAAATTCTTTACATTTGGCTTTGGAATGTGTTTGGCTTTTACATTCAAAAATTGGTGCATCTGGTGGTCTAGATATTCACTTCAAAGAAAATGATGAAGACATGTTGAGGAGACATGGTTCAGGCGCAGAGAAATATGCCCAGTCTCCCCACCCAACTTCTCTACCCGTCCAGTCCTAACCTTAACGCAATGGTAGAAAATGTCTGCTTTCCCTTAACTGACGAAAAACCTGTGTTTGCTCAAATCTTTCTTAAAGTAGGGAGGTAGCTAAGTATTTGAACTTCAAAGGGTTTCCCTTCATGCAAACTAAGTAGAGAAAATTGAAATGTCTAAAAAGCTATAATTAAGCAAATGCCATACTAACTGCATTGAACTTGAAAGCAAGCTTATTATGTATAACCTAAAGTTCTGATAAACCACCTAAGGACAATGCTGATTAACCTCCAGGTGCTTTGAATATTTATGAGGCATGGCTCTGAATATAAAGAATATAAAGCAAGGCCTGCACCATTGATTTTATTATTTATTTAGAGATTTTGGTTTATTTTAAAGTGAGCAGCTAAAGAATTGATATAATAATAGCATTGATCTGGAAACATTTTCTAGAAAGATACTTCTAGAAAATTCTCAAATTCTTTTATTTTAGATAAAATACTTAATGCTTGATTTCAATCTGATAAAAATAATTTCAATAAAGCACACTAAAATGCACTTCAATAATAAAAACCGCAATGTATTTTTAAAGCCACATGTGAATCTATTGCTAATAAAAGTGAAATAGATTATTCTCAAAAGGAGAAGGTGCCATTTTAGCAAAGAAGATGTTAAGTCTGACCTTCAGAAAACCTAGAGATACTAGTATGACAGTGTTGTTGTTGTTTTTGTAAGAATTAATTGTAGCTCCAGCTGGTGGCTCAGTTGGTTGGAACATTGTCTTATATACCAAAATGGCTGTGGGTTGGATATCTGGTCAGGGCACATGCCTGCCCTGGTTGTGGGATTGATCACAGTGTGGGGTATGCAGGAGACAGCCAATGGATGATACTCTCTCATCATTGATCTTTCAATCTCTCTCTCCCTCTTCATTCCTCTCAGAAATCAATAAAAATATATTTTAAAAAGAAAGAAAGGAAAAAATAAAGGAAGGAAGGAAGGAAGAGAAAGAAAGAAAGAAAGAAAGAAAGAAAGAAAGAAAGAAAGAAAGAAAGAAAGAAGAAGTAAGTCGTTTTTCTGCTTGGCTTATAAAGATTTTATTATGTTTCTATAAGGCACATTAAAATACGCTTCAAGCCCTAGCCAGTTTTTCTCAGTGGATAGAGCATCAGCCTACAGACTGAAGGGTCCCAGGTTTAATTCTGGTCAAGAGCACATGCCCAGGTTGCAGGCTTGATCACCAGTAGAAAACGTGCAGGAGGCAGCCAGTCAATGATTTTCTCTCATCATTGCTATTTCTATGTCTCTCTCCCTCTCCCTCTGAAATCAATAAAATATATACATACTCTTCAGTAATGGAAAGACAGGAAACAGAAAGGAAGGAAGGAAGGAAGGAAGGAAGGAAGGAAGGAAGGAAGGAAGGAAGGAAGGAAGGACTGTTTATTTCCAAGAGATTTAAAACAGAACTTCGGAGAAACTTCATCTTCTATAATAAAAGCAAAACATGCAAATGTGACCATCACCACCAGCCAATCAGAGTGGCTGTATGCAAATTAACCCAGCCAAGATGGAGGCCAACAGCCAATCAGAGCAGCTGTATGCAAATTAACCCAGCCAAGATGGAGGCCAACAGCCACAGAACTTGAGCAAACCTAAGGGTTCTGTTGCAACTGCCTGCCT
>PVJC01024556.1:0-25471 GCA_004026665.1 Murina feae | reverse complement strand
TCCCCATAAATGTTGGAGATTAAACCCTTATTGGTGATAACATTGTCAAATATGTTCTCACTTGCAGTGGGGTTTCTTAATTGTTTTGCTGATGGATTCTTTTGCTGTGCAAAAGCTTTTATTTTGATGTAGTCCCATTTGTTTACTTTCACCTTAGTTTCCATTGGCCTAGAGGCAGTATCAGTGAAGAAATGGTTTCAGTATTATGTCTGAGATTTTGCTACCTGTGGATTCCTCTAGTATTTTTATGGTTTCCCATTTTATGTTTAAGTCCTTTATCCATTTTGAGCTTATTTTTGTGTATGGTGTAAGTCGTTGATCTAGTTTCAATTTTTTGCATGTATCTGTCCAATTTTCCCAACACCTTTTTTTGAAAAGGCTGTATTGATTCCATTGTAAGTACATGCCTCCTTTGTCGTTTGACCCAGTGATCCCACTTCTAGGAAATATCCCAAGAAACTAGAAACACCAATTACAAAGTATATATGCACCCCTATGTTCAGAGCAGCACAATTCACCAGGGACGGATGAGGAGAGATTAACTAGTGATCTTATTGCATACTAGAGGATTCGTACACATTGAAAGGAAATTAATTAGAACGTGGCCAATGGGACGGAACTGAGTGAGATGGGCTGGATATGCCCTGGAGCCAGCCTCCCACAGTCCCTCCCAGCTTAGAGGCACCTGATGCGGCATCAGGGCTGGAAGGGTGTTTGGGGAGTGGGCAGATTCCCTTGGCCAGATGGGGTCCCTCTGCCTGGCCTGAGGGGATTGGGCCAAAACTAACAGTCTGATATCCCCTGAGGGGTCCTGGAGTGGGAAAGGGCACTCTGCAAAATTGCTCTTTCTCTGCAGCTCCTGCGTTGAGTGTCTGCCCCCTGGTGGTCAGTGCACGTCATACCTATTAGCCAGTCAGCCAGTTGGCTGGTCACTTAGCCTTTTAAATATAGAGATTCATTGCCCAGGGACTCAGGCAATAGTGTGGTGAAGGCCTGGGGGAATGTGGATTTGGGGTGCAGGCATCAATAGGAGAGAAGGGGACATCTGTAATACTTTCAACAATAAAGATGAATTTTAAAAATATTACATGAAACAAAACAACAAAAGTTTCCATAGGTCATTAAATAGCCCCCAAAATAAAATATAAAACAATAAGTATAAACACCAAAAACAAATCATGATAAATACATCATCACAAAACTGCTATAAAATCATAAATATATGGAAGTAACCTAAGTGTCCATCAATAGATGCATGGGTAAAGAAGCAATGCTGTACTAGTATAGTATATACAATGGAATATGGCTCAACCATGTAAATAGATTAAATCTGGCCATCTCCAACAACATAGATGGCCCTAGAGGATATTGTGCTGAGTGAAATAAGTCAGATAGCAGAAGGAAATGCCATATGATTTCACTGTATTTGGAATCTAAAAAACAAATTAAATGAACAAACAGAGCACAAAAAAAAGAACTCATAGATACAGACTATATTTTGACAGTTGCCAGATGGGAGGAGGGTTGGGGAAATGGGTTTAAAACATGAAGGGATTAAGAAATACAAATTGGTAGTTACAGAATAGTCATAGGGATGTAAGTTATATAATGTCTAATTATTTTATGCCAACTGTAATTGCAAAATAAAATCATTAAAGTTCAAGAAAAATAAAAAAATAATGTTATAACTTCTCAGGAAAATTTATCATCTCCTTAAGCTAAAATAGCTAGGTCAAGTTATAGAAAGTGTTACAACATGACAGGCTGCAACCAACAAAAAAAAAAAAATCTGGATTAAGGGAAACCTTATAGAACAGGGGATCCTGTTTGTGATGAGGGCATGTGGGATATATGATTTAATAGAGTTTCAGGAGACACAGAGACCAACTGCAGGGTGTGGTCATAGTTGGATATAGTTTGAATACTAATTCAATGCTTCTGTTTCATTACGGATTCTCACAGAACCACTTAAGTTAGCACGTAAAGGATACCCATCTCAGGGAGATTTTCATATAGATGGTAGAAACAGAAATAGAGGTCAGATAGAGATAGAAGATACAGAGATTTTTTAATATCCTCTGCCTTCATTCAT
Source organism: Murina feae (assembly GCA_004026665.1). Lineage (NCBI taxonomy): Eukaryota > Metazoa > Chordata > Mammalia > Chiroptera > Vespertilionidae > Murina > Murina feae. The sequence continues at coordinate 23,379 of PVJC01024556.1, read as the reverse complement.
GCATAACCTCATCCATCATTAACGACTACCGTAAGAGTGGTACGTTTGTTAGAACAAATGCGTCATTATCATCCAAAATTCATATTTTCATTGGAGTTCAATCTTGGTGTAGTGAATTCTGTGAATTTGGAAAAATGTATAATGACATGTCTCTACCATTATCTTATCTAATAAAAGAATAATATACAAACTAGGTGTCACTTGTCACAAAGATGGTGGCCCCCATAGTCACAAGATGGCGGTGCCCATAGCCACAAGATGGTGGCACCCATTCTGGCTCACCCCCACCACTGAAATAGTCAGGACTGGTAGCCAGGCAGGTGGCAGGGGAGATGGGGGCCCGAGGGGTTGAAAAAGCAATCAGAGGGGTCTGGGGGTCCCCTGTACAGGTCAGAGCCCTTTGCCAGAGGCCTCAGGCATGGGCAGGGGCAGAGCCAGTGATCAGAGGGTCATGAAGGTGCCCTACCCAGGCATAAGGGCTGGACCATTGGCCTCAGGCCTGGGAAGGGGCAAGGCTGGAGATCACAGGGGCCTGGGCTCTGCAGAGCCAGCGAACGGAGCAGCAGGGGTGGTACCTTTGATTGCAGGGTTCTGGCACCAGTGAAGCTAGCAAAGCAGAGTCTAGAGATCCCCTGCCCAGGCCTGTAGCCTTGGCCAGAGGCTGCAATGGCAAGGATGGAGCTGGCAATCTCAGGGCCGGAGCAGGAGCAGAGCAGGGGTCTGGGAAAGGGTGCAACTGTCTATGCAGGGGTCTGGGGTCTCCTGCCCAGGCCTGTAGCCTTGGCCAGAGGCTATAGTGAAGCAAGGGCAGGAACCCGAGATCAGAGCGGCCTGGAGGTACCCTGCCCAGGCCTACAGCCTTGGCCAGAGGCTGCCAGTGGGGCAAGGGCAAAGCCAGCAATGGTAGGGGGAAGGATCTGAGCCAGTGATCACAGAGGCCTGGGTTTTGTGAAACCAGTGATCAGAGGGGGTGGGGGTCTTCTGTCCAGGCCTGCATCCTTGGCTAGAGGTTAAAGGCCTGGGCAAGAGTGGAGCTGGGATTAGAGGGGCAGAGTGATCAGAGTGAATTACAGAGGAAACACCTTTTTTAAATGCTCATTGGCTAAGCTCCCTGTATGCCACTGGTAATATTCTTAGTAACTTGGGTAATAAGAATCCAATAAGGTGATCTAGGATTTTTCCACCACACTCCTGGAGAAAAAGAGTGAAGGTCCACTGCTGGAAGGCTAAGAAATGTCATATCCTGCCCTAGCCGGTTTGGCTCAGTGCATAATGCCTCAGCCTGCTGACTGCAGGGTCTGGGTTCAATTCTGACCAAGAGCATGTACCTAGGTTGCAGGCTTCTCCCTGGCCGGGGCCCAGGTCAGGGCATATGCAGGAGGCAACCAATCAAAATGTTCCTCTCACTTTGATGTTTCCCTCTGTTTTTCCCTTCTCATCCCCATTCTTTAAAAATCAATGGAAACATATCCTCAGGTGAGGATAAAAAAAAAGGAAAGAAAGACATGTCAGATTCGATGAAAGACACATCTTGAAAATGCCTAAAGAAAATTGTCATTTCTTCATGGTGAAGGGACTGGAGTCCATGCTGATGAAAACACCTTGGTGGCTATGGTGACTGCCAGTGGCTGCAACAGCGGGGTGATGTGGCTGGTGGCTTCCCCTGATTAGCCTGGTCGCCTCCCACAAAGGGAGGCCAGACTGTGGCTTAGGCCTGCTTCCCAAGGAGAGCAGTGAGTGGGCCTACGCCATCAGTAGGACATCCCCTGAGGCCTCCCAATATGTGAGAGGGGGCAAGCTGGAATGAGGAACCCCTCCCCCCCTTGCCCAGTGCATGAATTTCATGCACCAGGACTTTAGCAGTATCATACGGATATTAATATTTTTATTATCTCCACAGTTTTGCTCTTACCAGAATATCAAGTAGTTAAAATCATATAGCATGTGGCCTTTGCAGATTTGCTTCTCTAACTTAGTAATATGCATCTAAGTTTTCTCCATGTCTTTTTATGTTTTGATAGCCCTGTTTTTTAGTGCTGAATAATATTCCATGGTCTGGATGTACCACAATTTATCCATTCACTTACTAAAAGACATCGTAATTGTTTCTGGCTTTATCAGTTAGGAATAAAGCTACTATAAACATTTGCACATAGATTTGTATGTGTATATAAGTTTTTTGCCTAGTTGAGTAAATACCAAAGAGCAAAATGGCTGAATTGCATGGTAAGAGTATGTTTAGGTTTGTAAAACAATGCCAAAATGTCTTCCAAAGTGGCTGGGCCACTAGGTATTTCCACCAGCAGTGGAGTGTTCTGTTGCTCTATTCGTCAGCATTTGGTGTTTTCAGTGATATGGATTGTGGCCAGTCTAATAGGTCGCTGGTGACCTCAATGTTGTTTTAATTTGCATTTTCTTGATGATATATGATGTAGATCATCTGTTCATGTGTTCATTTGCCATCTATATATTCTTTTGGTGAAGATCTTTGGCCCGTTTTTTAATCAGGCTTTTTTTTTTGTTATTACTGCGTTTTAAGAGTTTTATGTATATTTTGAATAACATTTATCAGCTGTGTTTTTGTTTTTGTTTTCCATTTCTCCCTCTTTCTGGCTTATCTTCTAACTCAGTGATACACTGCCTTTTTTTATGTAGATTTGACTTTCTACCCAATATCCCTTTTTCTATCCTCAAAAATACCTAAATATTTTTCTCAGGTCAGTTCTACTGACAATGAATCTCTCTAACCTCCACTTTTTATTTTCTTATGTGAGAAAATCTTTACTTTTTTCTCTACTTTCAACTGGAAATAGAATTATTGTGTGTTTTCTAACACTTATTTTATTTTAATACTTTAAATATTGCGCTCTACTATTTATAATTGTTTGGTTCTGATGAGAATTCCACCACATTTTCTCCCTTGTTCTACATATATAGGATATTTTAATTCTCCATCTTCCCTCAAGATTTTATGTTTGTCTTAGTGTTCTTAAGTTTGATTTTATATGATTACAGGTAGATGTTTTGCATATATTCTTCTTGATTTTGAATGTCACACCTCTTGGAATTGTCACATGATTCTTAAATTTTCTGTGAATGAAAATATTTTTTACTTCATTTTGGGAGGTTTCTAGTGACTTATATTCAATTCCATTAATTTTTTTCCCTGTCAAGAGGGCTGATGAATCCATCAAAAACATTTTTTTTCTGTTACTGTGCTTTTGATTTTTTATTTCTTTTTTTTATTTCTTACAATTTACATCTTTCTACTTATGTCTTCTGTTGTATGTATTCTTCTTTTTTCCATTAGCGACCAGAATATATCAATCATAGTTTATTAAATCCCCTGTCTAATAATCTCAACATTTGTTCCATATCTGAATTTGTTTCTGATGCTTGTTTTTTCTCTCAATAGAAGCATGGCTTGAATTTTTTTGTTTGTTTGTTTGTTTAAAATTTTAATATGTAGTTTTATGTTATTCTGGATGGGTGTTGAAAGTTTCTAGGAGTTGTAAGATCCAGATGCCTGAATTCCTCTGCTGTCCTTATTTTGCTACCTCTGTTGTCTTTGCATTTCCTTAAGAACTCCTCCTTCAGTAGACACTGTACATTTTACCTAACTTGGCTGTGACTTTCTATTATTTACTGGAGTGCTGGTAGTGTGAGGGTATGATGTGAAGAACAGAAACCAGTCTGCAATCCTATAATTAAATCTCAGCCTTTTAGTGGGCATGTGTACCTGTGCTGACCTTCACAAGAGTTACTTGTTTCCTCTCAATCTTTATTGGGACAGGAAAGCTGGGGACACTTGTAGGGGGAAAGTTTCCTTTCCCTAGCGTGGATCAAGTTTGGTAAAGTCTTATTCCTTGAGGAGTGGGAGTTGACTGTATAGAACCATCTGAGCATATTTCAGAATGGTTGCTCTTCCTCCCATCCTCCCGAGCCAGGGTGATAATGTCATTCTTAACTCGTCACTGTGTGAAAACAGTATGATTTCTCCTACGAGTGTGTGGCCCCCAGCACTTTCTTATTTTCCTTCTAGTCTAACACTCAGACATGAGCTTAGGAATTACCATTTAAGTGTCCCTAACAGTTTATGATCCAATAAGTTCTACTCAGCTATGACTCTGGATTTGTTTGTCTCAACATCCCTCATAGGTCAAGAAAAGTCACTGATTTTCAGTTTGTCGAGCCTTTTCTTATTTAAGTTATGAAGACAGTCATGTTCTTTAAATGTTGGAGCTAAAAAAAAAAGAAGCTTCTTTATATTTATTGTAGTACAAACAATAACTATCACTATTGAGAACAATAATATTGAGAATATAATGGGCCTAAGCTATTATAAAATTTTGTAATTTTGATAAGCTCCTCAGTCTAAAATTAAATAAAAACTTTTGAAACTCTCTTAACATGCTCTGAGTCTATTTAAAGGCACACTCTCTAAAGACAAATGTAAGCAATTATGAGGAAAAGACAACAAAATAGGCTAGGTAATTGAAATAGGCTCTGCTATTATGCCACCAGTCACTGTAATTTTCTTTGCATTAAAGGTTAAGATGTATGGAAGTGAACTAATTCTTCCCCAAGAGTGAGCTAAAATTTCTGCTTCTTAGATTAATTCTCTAAAAGAAAACCAGTATCAGTTGTGAATTTTTTTTCTCTTTGGCAGCCCAAATCATTCAGCTCAGAAACACAGAAATAGAAACTGAGAAAATTCCAGGTATAACACTGAAGGTGCCTTTTCAACTGAGTCAAAAGATTATAGAAAATGCAAAATGAGAAAAGCTTTTCGATGCATACAACAAAACTTTTAAAATTTGTTATGTGAGTCTTGTTATCTAATCTAATAAAAGAGTAATATTGAAATCGACCATTTCTATGGGATGCCTAAGCCACACCCACCAGCCAATCAGAGTGGCTGTATGAAAATTAACCCAGCCAAGATGGAGGCCAGAAGTCAGAGAGCTAGAGTAAACAGCAGGCTTCCGTTGCACCAGGAGTAAACTGTCTGCCTAGGTCGGCTGGGCCTCTCTATGCTCCAGGCAACATAGTTACAACATTGTTTCAATTATAGAAGCCACGGAGCTGAAGCAAACAGCAGGCTTCCATTGAACCAGCAATGGAGGAAACTGTCTGCCTAGGCTGGCTAGACCTCTAAGGCAACATTCTTTCAATTATAGAAGCCACGGAGCTGAAGTCAACAGGAGGCTTTGTTACCTATGTAGGCCTGGCTTAAAGCAACAGTGTATCAATTATAGAAGATAAATAAACCCCAGAAACCTACTTCCAGCCAGCCTTGCTGGGACATTGAGTCAATGGGAGCTGTGGGCAGTCTAAAAGCCTGAAAACAGCCCTCAAGCCCACACCCAGGCTGGCCACACCCCAATGGGGTGAGGGATCCCACTGGGGGGCTTGGCCAGCCTGCAACAGCCATTAGGCCCTTACCCAGGCTGGCCAGGTACCCCAGTAGGGACCCAAAATCTGAAGGGACTGTGGGTAACCTGAAAACACCCCTCAGGTCCTCACCCAGGCTGCCCAGGCACCCCAGTGGGGACCCAAAATCTGAAGTGGCTGTGGGCAGCCTAAAAACAGCCCTCAAATCCTCACCCAGGCTGGCCAGGCATGCCAGCAGATGGACATTCCCTGAGGGGTCCCAGACTGTGAGAGGGCACAGGCTGGACTGATTTTTGTGCACTGGGCTCCTAGTAGATAATATTTAGCCTTTAAAATTGTACCCTTTAAAATTTAAAATATTCATTAGCAGTAAATTTGGGAAAAAATGGTTTTAAAAAAGATTAAATAATTATCCAGAGAGAAAAAATAAAGATGACATACAATAATTTCTCTGGTGTAGTAATAATAATTTATTGTTGTAAAATTATTATCTAGTTAGTTAAAATCTATTATAACATCTCATATTTAACAACAGTTTAAAAGAGAATAAGAAGCAGAGCAAAATTTATTTAAAAAAACTTATTTTTCATGTTCTTGCAAACAATGTATAAGGATTTCAAAATGTGTACTTTTGTCAAAATTTTCAAAATTTCAAATAATATTTTGCCACAAAAATGATAAATTTTTATTGGTGAATGCAATAGTTTAAAAATTATTGTGCATGTAACCCCCAGTTAATAATATATGTATCTTTCCTTTTAACTTTAAAAGTGTATTTCACAGATTTGAAATAAACAGGAAAAAATGGAAATAAAGCATTTTCAGTTTATTTATATTATTAAAGCTTCTTGACATTTTTGTTTAAAGTTTGTTTTAATTGTGCCATATACTTTAACCAAGACACAGAAAGATAAATTTATATTTTGTAGTAGATATTTCTATATTTACACACTGACCCCAGGAAGCTGGGATTCTAAAAGATTTACATGAGATATCAAAATATCTCAATGAGAACTTTAAAATAAATTTATTTACAACCTTGAAAACAAGGACATACCCTTATGTATACATTTTGTATCTTTTGTGGCACAAATTGATTCTTCTAATAAAAAGAAACTTCATAAAAGCTCTCTTAACTGTTGCTAAAACTTTTAGCTAAACCTTTATATTTAATTTAAAGTAACTTTCTAATTAGACATGCTCATATACCCAGTAGTATGATAAAAATAAAACCAGAATAATGAAGTTCTTGTTGGCATTACTATTTTATTTGTAATTTTCCATACATTATCTTCTTACAGTACTGCTCCAAATTACTTCAGTTTAGTATATTTTGGGAAAAACATTTATACCTAATAAGAAGTAGCCTTAATGTAAACTATAGTTAATTTTCGTTCATAAGTACATGTATGAACTTAGTTCTTTTTTAGCAATAACATCAATAAAAATTTTGCTTTTTAAATAATTTTGAAGACATAATGTTATCAAACTCAAAAGTTTTTATTCCTTGTGGTGCTTCATTTAAAAATAAGACATGGTTGTAACAAGGTAGTTTTATTTACTTTCATTTAACTACATGTAGGTTATCAATAAAATAGATCTACTTTCTTTTTAGCTACCTATGAAAGAATTGGTGTAAAAATAATTATATTTCAATATTTACTGTCATGTGCAAATATTTGAAGATAGTTATTGATATATTTTTGTATATTTGATAAGGCATATTTTATATGATCCTTTTCGTTCGATGAGTTTTTCAGTCTGTACAACATACCATGCTCTCTACAATGTGGGTGCCAAATGGGAGCAAAGCCCAAAGATTATTTATCTTCCCCAAGTTACAGAAAGATTAGAATAAGTACAATATGTTAAAGGAAAGGAAAGTAAACATGGGAAGCTTTGCATTGGTAGACAGGGAATATTGCTGGTAAACATGTGGAAGAAAAGGCAAGCTAATTGACACAGCATGGGATGCAGACACAAGTTAGTATGCACAGTAACTGACTCACTGGGTACAGATGGGATGAATGAGGGCAAGAAATTAGAAGGTCGCCTGTAACTGCTGAACGAAGAAAAGGGAGAGAACAAAGGTGATTACGACACCCTAAATCTATGTATTAACTGATGAAAGTACTTACTAGGAAAAGGAAGGTCTTAATGAAAACCACATCTAGACTGTTGCCATAAAAAGATTGATTGGGATATTTCAGCTAGCCTTTATATTTTCCATCTAAAATTTTAGAGAATCTTGGTAGTAGAATTTCTCTGCGTGCTCTCGTCCTGAAATAGTATGATCTTTTAGTTAATTTCCTTGCCTGTTTTCTTGTACATGCTGCATGTAATTATTCTATTTTTATATAAGTTGACCTTTGGAATCTACTCATTATTCCTGTGATTTTTTGACCTCCTGTAAATATACTTGGTTACATTTATTTACCAACTACTATGTATCAACCATTTTGTATTTATATAATTTACATAATCTTGGTACATACATGTCTCCAAAATTATTTTACTTATATTACTATTGGGTAAAAATAGGCATGTTATTTTATTTTCCACTATGCATCAGAATGAACTCCCATCCTAGACTTATTGAAAAGAATCTAGGTGAGTGTGTTTTATAAGAGACCAGGCAGATGATGTTAAGAAAAACTCTCTAGATGATCATTATGATGTATGGATGTAATATAATGATATTGCCAGTAGGAGAAATCTAAATAAAATAAATTCTTTAATGGAATAATTATCTAGAGTATAACTTGAAAACTAATCAAAGCACCACTTCTAATGTAAATGTAATGCTAATATAACTGATGTTAAAGTAGACAGCACATTATTTCTTCCTCTTTTGTACATTAGAAAAATGTTTGCATCTCAAATTTTAAAATAATAATTATATATATGATTTTAAGGAACAGAATACATTATGTTAAGTTGATGTAATATTCTGTGGCCCTGTACCATAGTGCATGAAAAAGACACTGTAATGTGCTTTTGTGAATCCCAAATAACTTTGATTTCAGAGAATCTTTCAATGTCATACTACCTCATTAGGCAAACTGTTCACCAGCTGATTGACATTGCTCTAAGCCAATATAAAATAATTTATTCTTTGGTGTTTGTTTTTTTTTTTGTTACAATCCTATCTAATATATGAGTCATATGCAAATTAACCATCACTCCCTCACTCCCTCACTCTCTCACTCCATCACAAACATGGCCAGGGCCACGGAGCTGGAGCCAACAGGAAGCTTGCATTGCCCCAGAGATTGAGGAAGCTAAGCTTCCTGCCTGCCCTTTCTGCCCTGAGCTTCGCTCAAGGCTACAAAGTTTCAATTACAGAAGATAAATAAATCCCAGTACCTGCTTCTAGTCCATGGGTGTGGCCAGCCTGCAAACAGCACTCAGCCCCTCACCCAGGCTGGCCACATACCATGGGTTGAAGGTCCTCACGGGGGCTTGACCATCCTGCAAACAGCCATCATCCCCCCACCCACACTTCCCAGGCACCACAGCAGGACTCCTACTCTGATCTGGGACACCCTTCAGGGAAAACCAGCCAGCCCCACCCATGCACCAGGCCTCTATTTTATATAATAAAAGTGTAATATGCAAATTGACCCTAACAGCAGAACAACTAGGAATGACTGGATACTATGGCATATGCTGACCACCAGGGGGCAGACACTCAATGCAGGAGCTGTCTCCTGGTGGTCAGTGCGCTCCCACAGGGGGAACTGCTCAGCCACAAGCCAGGCTGATGGCTGCCAGCACAGTGGTGGTAGTGGGAGCCTCTCCTGCCTCCTCAGAAACACTGAAGATGTCTGACTGCAGCCTAGGTCAGCTCCCTGCTGGCAAGTGGACATCCCCCAAGGGCTCCCAGGCTGCCAGAGGAGTGTCTGACTGCCAGCTTAGGCCCAGTTCCTCTGGGAGTGGGCCTAGGTCATCAGGTGGACATCTCCTGAGGGGTCTCAGACTATGAGAGGGCACAGGTCAGGCTTGGCTGAGGGACTCTCCCCCCACCAAGTGCACAAATTTTTGAGCACTAGGCATCTAGTATTTAATAAAATCCAGAAGAGAAAACAAGGTTAAAAAATAAGTACCTCAAAACTTTTTTCTAAGTATAGCAATAAGAATACATCTATTAATTATCTATATAACTTTGGTTTATAAATGTAATACAACCACAGAATCTAGGCAGGATATAATGAAAAAACATGGTTTTTTGTTGTTGCTTTGTTTTTACAAAATCATGCTTTGGATACAAATAACTTAAGTAGAGGAAGAATTTATCTAGATGTATTTATAATGTCAATATTTTATTTTTTATTAGTGTTATCAATTTGTTAAATTTTGGAGGAATTGTGTATAATTTCAAATATTAGAACCCATACCATATGACATCTTTAAGTCACATTTAATATACATTAAAGCTGATACTTCTGAAATAATCTAGTTCCAATATCTAAGAAATGTGACACTGTTTTTAGGTTCAAGACATTTAATATTTTTGTTTTCTTGGAGAATTGATTACATAATGCCACTTTTATACCTTCTTTTGAAATATTTGTCTGAAATTACTGTACTTACTGCACTTTCTCTTAAGTACTGTTAAATATGCCTATTCTTTACTCTGATTCTATTAAAGTCTTTATATTTAAAACCAGAGGCCCGATGCACAAAAATTTGTGCACTCGTGGGCAACCCTCAGCCCTGCCTGTGCCCTTCAGTAGTCTGGGACCCCTCAGGGAATGTTCATCTACTGGTTTAGGCCCACTCCTTGGGGAATCAGGCCTAAGCAGGCAGTCAGACATCCCTCTGGCAGCCCAGGAGCCCTTGGGAGATGTCCACTTGCCACAGGGAGCAGGCCTAAGCTGCAGTTGGACATCCTTATTGCTGCTGAGGAGGCAGGAGAGGCTGCCACCACAACCACTGTGCTGGCAGCCTTCAGCCTGGCTTGTGGCTGAGTAGAGCTCCCCCTGTGGGAGCCTACTAACTATCGGGGGCAGCTCCTGCATTGAGCGTTTGTCCCCTGATGGTCAGTGTGTCTCATAGTGACCAGTCATTCCCAGTTGTTCTGCTGTTAGGGTCAATTTGCATATTTCCCTCTTATTATATAGGATAGAGGCCTGGTGCATGGGGGAGGGGGCAGCTGGTTTGCCCTGAAAGGTTCCCAGATCATAGTGGGGGTCCTGCTGTGGTTCCTGGCCAGCCTGGGTGAGGAGCTGAGGGCTGTTTTCAGGCTGTTCATAGCCCCTTCAGGCTTGGGTGTTCTGCTGGGGTGCCTGGTCACCCTGGGTGAGGGGCTGATGGCTGTTTTCAAGCTGGTCACGCCACCCAGCAACCCAAGCTACCAGCCTCTCCTTTTTTTCTTTTTTTTATTCAGTTGGCTGGAAGCGGGTATTGGATTTATTTATCTTTTACAATTGAAACTTTGTAGCCTTGAGTGGAGCCCAGGTCTGGCCAGGGCAGGTGGGAGTTTTGGCTTCCTCCATAGCCAGGGGAAGCCCATACCTTCTGCTAGCTCTAGCTCCGTGGTCACCACCATCTTAGTTGGATTAATTTGCATACTCACTTCTGATTGGCTGGTGGATGTGGCTTGTGGGTGTAGTGGAGTGATGGTTTATTTGCATGTTTCTCTTTTATTAGTGTAGATGGGTTTCTATAGAAAAGAAAATTTCCATATGTTAGTGTGTTTTAACCATTCACATTTACATATAATTTCTTTCTTTTTTTTTTTTTTTTTTTTTTGCTTAAAGTATTACAACAAGTGATAGGTAGGTCTCCATTTTTTTTCCTTACCCTTCCCCCCTCAACCCCCACCCCCCATTTCTTGTGTCCATTGATTATGCTCATATTCATGTGTGACTATTTTAATGCATCTCTGACTTATCTCAAACTAAAAGCATCATACCAAATGAGAAAGACACAAAACAAAGAGACAACTACATACAACATTTTTATTTTTTTTACTTTATATATGATTTAAGAAAAAAAAAAAACCCAATCTCATGAATGCCTTTCATAAAATGCAACAGGATGAAATATTTTGTTTCATTAAATCCACTTATAAGTTGATAGGGTCTTATAACTTACTATAATTACCATCTGAACCAAAATCCAACTTCATCTGTAAGATCATAAAACAATGTATACTTCCCATATGCCATCTGTTAATGAGGAAGAGAAACATGCAGACAACAATATCACTATACTAAAGATAATAATTAGAATAAGAGTAGGAAAAAAGCAGGATATCTTTTGAAGAAACTAATTTTATACATTTTAGCAAATAACTGGTTTTTAAAAAAGTAAAATAATGAAAATTTTAGAGAAATGATTTGACAATATTTTGAAATACTACATATGTAGCAATTTGAGGTTATTATTACTGTTACCTTCTGAAGGTAACAATTTGAAATGAATATCCTAATACCTAAAAAGGCAGGGGCAATCTTGACCAAAACAACTGAATGGACAACTAAACACTGCATGGGGTAACCAGGCCGGCAGAGGCGTTAGTGAGGGATGACCAAACAACTGAACAGTAGGCTGCATGCAGCAACCAGGCTGGCAGAGAGGGGTAGTTGGGGGCAACCAGGCCAAAAGGGGCCAGTAAGGGTCAACCAGGCCAGTGCGGGGGAGGGGAGGTAGTTAGGGGTGACTAGGCCATGGGGGAGGGGCAGTCAGAGGTGATCAGTCAGTCAAACAGGGGAACAATTATGAGCCAGTGGTCCTAGAATGTGAGAGGGATGTCAATTGCCAGTTTAGGCCCAATCCACGGGACTGGCAGTTGGACATCCCCTGAGTGGTGCCAGATTGGAGAGGGTGCAGGCTGGACCGAAGGGAAATCCCCCCTGTGCAAGAATTTCATGCACCGGGCCTCTAGTATTACATAATACTAGGTGCTCGGTGCACAAAAATTTGTGCACTCAGAAGGTCCTTCAGTCTGGCCTGTGCCCTCTCACAGTCTGGGACCCCTCGGGGGATGTCCACCTGCTGGCATGCCTGGCCAGCCTGGGTGAGGGGCTGATGGCTGTTTGCAGGCTGGCCAAGCACTCCAGTGTGAACCCTCACCTTATTGGGGTATGGCCAGCCTAGGTGCAGGGTTGAGGGACGTTTTCAGGCTGCCCACAGTCCCTTCAGGGTTTGGATCCCTTTGGGGGTTCCTGGGAAGCCTGGGTGCAGGGCTGAGGGCCGTTTTCAAGTTTTCAAGCTGCCCACAGCTCCCATTGACCCAACGTTCCAGCAACGCTGGCTGAAAACAGGTTTCTGGGGTTTATTTATCTTCTATAATTGAAACTGTTGCTTTAAGCCCAGGCCTAGGCAGGTAATGAAGCCTCCTGTTTGCCTCAGTTCCATGGTTTTTATAATTGAAAGAATGTTGCCTTAGTAGAAGCCCAGCTGGCCTAGGCAGGCAGTTTCCTCCATCGCTGGTGCAATGGAAGCCTCCTGTTTGGTTCAGTTCCGTGGCTTCTATAATTGCAACTATGTTGCCTTGAGCAGAGAGAGGCCCAGCTGGCCCTAGGCAGACAGTTTACTCCTGGTGCAACAGAAGCCTCCTGTTTACTCTAGCTCTGTGACTGCTGGCCTCCATCTTGGCTGGGTTAATTTGCATACAGCTGCTCTGATTGGCTGGTGGGCATGGCTTAGGCATTCTGGAAAAATGGTCAATTTCAATATTACTCTTTTATTAGATTAGCTATTATAATAGAGTAAATATATTTATCATATAAATATTTTTAAAAATTGTTATCTCTAATAATTCCAGTAGCTATATCTAAACTATATAAAAAGTACAATGGCAAGAATCTTGTGCTTTTTGACAATCACATGAGGTAAACATGATACATCATAATTTATAGATAAAAAATTGCAAAAAGAAGTGAAGTCTTTGCAAAAGAAATTGCAAAAGAAGTGAAGGAAACCACTTACATCCTGTAGACAGTAAGTATGCACATATATGCACATGTATGCAAACCCATCCAGGTGGATTACAAGAGCCTTGGCTGACACACGTTGGCCTGCGGATGGGTTGGAGCAGCTGGGAAAGCAGAGTTGGGAGTACACAGCAGAAGTGTTTCTCGGTGTCTGCAGGTGAACAAAGAAGCCAAGGCACCCATGTGGGATTGAGCTCATACTGTTGACAGCCAGAAGCTGAAGGTGCCTTTTGTACTTCTGTTGTAAAATGGTCTGCCTTACCTATTCTCTAAAAATAGTCACTTTAAATTTGCACATAAACTTAATACATTTTAAAGTCCTTGAGTTCTATCAACCAGCATCCCTCACTGTCCCAGGATCCTAGTGCATAAATTAAGCCTAGGAATAAAATTGCATGAGTTTCCTGTGAAATATGTAGACAACATGCAAACCCTTATCCATGTAAAATACAGCAGATTCATTGTCTCAGGCAACATGGTAGGTTAAATAATTGGGCAGGCCATAACAGCACACCTTGGTAACTAAATCGGTTTTAGCTCTTAAATAATAATCTAAAATGTAACTTTTATAACAGTTCATAATTAGTCAAAATTATTAGCGATCTTATTAAAGTGCATTTTATTTTATTTTTTTGTTAATTCTCACTGAAGGATATTTTTTCCATTGATTTTTAGAGAGAATGGAAGGCACAGGGAGAGACAGAGAGAAACATTAATGTTTGACAAGAGAGACACATGGATTAATTGTCTCCCACACACACTCTCTCAGGGGCCCAGGGATGGAGCCCATAACCAAGGTACTTACCCTTGACCAGATCAACCCATCACCCTTCAATCTGAGGCCAATGCTGTAACCACTGAGCTATTGTCTAAGGCAAAGAACATTTTCTTTCTTATCATAATAGTGTATATATACAAATCACTCATGAATTTTATGCCGCTATAATAATCAGTCTGTAACAGATTTGATTAATGCTATGGTGTCTCATGTAAAAGAAAATTGTCCATAACTTTAAAAATTCAAACAACATTAGAATCTTATAATTCTAGATTAAAGACAACTAATTTAGAACCAATAACTGATGAAATTGAGCAGTATAAACATAGGTTTCAGTAATTATTATTTTACTTTTGTAATCATTACACCTAAATTAGCCTACCTTATGACTTTATATATGCAGGAAATAGTGTTTATATTAAATATGAAACAATATATAAACTAGGGGCCCGGTACACGAAATTTGTGCATGGGCGGGGGGGGGAAGGGGGGGTCCCTCAGCCCAGCCTGCCCCCTCTCACAGTCTGGAACCCCTCAGTGGATGTCCTATGATGGCCCCAGTCGGCCAGGCGCCGTGTGTGTGTGTGTGTGTGTGTGTGTGTGTGTGTGTGTGTCGCCACTGGGGACCTGCCCCCAGCCACATCTGAGGCTCGGAGCAGTCCTCCTGTGTGTGTCTACCTGCTGGGGGCCTGTCCCCAGGCTTGGAGCAGGCAGTCCCTCTATGTTGATCTCTCAGACTCTTCCCCTCCCGTGCATGTTGTTCTCTTTTTTTGAGCTGTGACCAGGGCTGGGTGCTGCCTGCCTCCCAAGCTTGCCTACTGCCCATCTTCCTCCAGCCACCAGAAAGCAGGGAAAACCCCGCCTCGTGGTCAGGGCAGCCTTTTCCTGCTCCCTGATCCCCGGAAGGGACCTGGGGATCTGCTAAGCAGGCCCCTGACCCCAAGAGCTTGCTTTCCCACTCCCCAGTGCCCCCCAAAGGGCCGCTGACTCTTTCCCACTTACCAGTCCCCTGCTGCCTTCCTTTCCCACTCCCCGGTGCTGCCAAGAGGTCTGGGGAGCCGCCAAGCAGGACCCTAGCCCCTGTAGCCTTGCTTTCCCGCTCCCCGGTGCCCCACAAAGGGCCTGGGCAGCTGCCAAGGAGGCCCCCGGCCCCCTCCGCCTCTTTCCCGCTCCCTGGTGCCCTGCAAAGGGCCTGGGGAGCCGCCAAGCAGGCCGCCAACCCCGCCGCTTCTTTCCCACTCACAGGTCCTGGGTCCTGCGCTGTTCCACCCTGCAGCAACTCTGTGCACTTGCGAGATCCCTCAGCCCAGCCTGTGCCCTCGCACACTCTGAGACCCCTCTGGGGATGTCCACCTGCTGGCATGCCTGACCAGCCTAGGTGACAGGCTGATGGCTGTGTGCAGGCTGGCCAAGGCCCCCAAGAACGTCCCTCACCCCATTGGGTTGTGGCCAGCGTGGGTGACAGGCTGATTGGCGCTTTCAGGCTGTAAGGCTGCTCACAGCTCCCATTGACCCAATGTCCCAGCAAGGCTGGCTGGATGCAGGTTTTTGGGGTTTGTTTATCTTCTATAATTGATACTGTTCCTTTAACCCGGCCTACTAACTACTAAGGAAGCCTCCTCTCTTCTTCACCTCACCTCTCGGGGTGTCCATAATGACACAATGTTACTTAGTGGTGAGGTCAGGCCTGCTGTTTCCTTCAGCTCCTGAGGATTCTATGATTATTTTGTTTCAAATGTGTGTTTTGCTAGAGCCAGTTTAAGCGGAGCGGGCGGCAGTTTCACTTTCACTCCTGCTGCGATGGAAGCTGCCATTTACTCAGGTTCGTGAGTGACGGCCACCATGTTTGCTGGGCTAATTTTCATACAGCCACTCTGATTGGCTGGTGGGCGTGGCTTACCCCGTCTCGGAGAAACAGTTAATTTCAATATTACGCTTTTATTAGTTAAGATTATTCCTTGGCATCATATATAACAAAAATTTGTATCATTTTGGAAAGGAAATTTCTTTGATTGGATTAATAATCTAATCTAATAAAAGAGTAATATGCAAATTAACCATCACTCCAAGACACCTAAGCCAAGCCCACCAGCCAAGTCACACCCACCAGCCAATCACAGTGGCTGTATGCAAATTAAACCAGCCAAGATGGCGGCCACCAGCCATGGTGCTAGAGCAAACAGGAGACTTCTGTTGCACCAGCGATGGAATTGAAACTTCCTGCCTAGGCCAGCCCAGCCTCTGATCAAGGCAACAATCTTTCAATTATAGAAGCCACGGAGCTGAAGCAAACAGGAGGCTTCGTTGCCTGACTAGGCCTCTGCTCAAAGCAACAAAGTTTCAACTATAGAAGGTAAATAAACCCCATAAACCTGATTACAGCCAGCTTCACTGCAAGGTTGGGTCAAGGGGAGGTGTGGGCAGCCTGAAAACGGCCCTTAGCCCCTCATCCAGGATGGCCAGGCACCCCAGTAGGGACCCGAACCCTGAAAGGACTGTGGGCAGCCTGAAAATGGCCCTCAGCTCATCACCCAGGCTGGCCACACACCCATGGAGTAAGGGTCCCCAATGGGGGGTTGGCCAGTCTGCAAACAGCCATCAGCCCCTTATCCAGGCTGGCTAGCACGCCAACAGGTGGACATCCCCTGAGGGGTCCCAGACTGCGAGAGGGCACAGGCCGAGCTGAGGGATCCCCCCCAAGTGCACAGATTTTTGTGCACCGGACCTCTAGTAACATTAAAAAAAATGAACAGACAAAAACAACCTTTGGGCAACACAGGTAATGTTTTTTTATTTTATTTCCTAGTCATCTTTAAACTTCTTGCCCTTTCATGTGGTTGATTTAATAGTTAAAACCACAAAAAAAGCCAATAGAGTATTCACTGGAATTTTCACCTTCACAGCACCATTCAATTAATTATGTGTTGACTAGTATTTTAAAGTGAGTTGAAATGTGTCCTGGCAATTGATAGAACAAATGTTCCAGGTGACTACCACATTCATCTCTTCTGAATTAAGCCACTTAACCCTCTTATACTGGAATCCTTATCAAGGTCTTTGCTTCTAAAAGGTCATACTTGCTCTTACTCAAATGGCCTAAAATGAAATTTTTATAAAGGTAAGATTACAGACAATATAGAGGAAAAGGCATTGTTACATTAGAATTAAAAAGAAATTGCAAATGCACAGAAAGAACCTAAATGAACTCATTAATTGTAAAGGTCGATAGAACTGTTCCTCACAGCTGGTATACTGTAGGGTGATTGTAAATTTTGCATGGGTTTGAGTTAAAACAAGAAGTACAAGGGGCAGTCATTTTCTTCCTCTCACATAATTTTATAACTGAAAGAGTTATGCAGGCAGTTGATTTTGGCTTAGTATTTGTTTATGACAACAGTTTTTGGCAAGTGATTTTAGTTCTCTACCATTCCTTTTCTTCTAGCTTATTTTTATTGTTAATATAGAGGATTGTGTTGAGGAGACAGATTATTCATAGAAGAGCACCTTTAAATATCACTGCATAGTGACTTTAATAAAGACAAATTCAAAATATGTGCTACAACTTATAATGCTTATGTTAAAACTTTCTAGAATACAGACCTGTTTGCACTCTAATTGAGTGTAATCCTAGACTTCTTTTCTGCTGAGGTAGAGAAAGAAAAAAAAAACACACAGAATAAAATGAGAGAAAAAGAGGAATAGGTCAGGAAACATGTATGTACCCCCTTCCTTTTTGTGGAATAGAAATGTAAGTGAAATATGTTCTCCCACGCAGTGGGTTCCCTTTTCATTTTTTTGATGGTTTCTTGTGCTGTGCAGAAGGTTTTAATTTTGGTGTAGTCCATTTGTGTATTTTATCCTTAGTTTTCCTTGCCCTAGGAGATGCATCCACAAACATATAGCCATGAGAGATGTCTGAGATGTTGCTGCCTAAGTTTTTTTTGAAGACTTTAATGGTTTCAGGGTTTACATTTAAGTCTTTTATCCATTTTGAGTTTATTCTTATGCATGGTGTAAGTTGGTGGTCTAGTATCATTATTTTTTTTGCATGTACCTGTCCAATTTTTCCCAGTACCATTTATTGAAGAGGCTGTCTTGACTCCATTGTATACTCTTGCCTCCTTTGTCAAATATTAGTTGAGTGTAATGACTACAGTGAATTTCTGGATTCTCTGTTCTGTTTCATTGGTCTATATGCCTGTTCTTGTGACTATACCATTGTTTTGAGAACAATGACTTTGTTGTATAACATGATATCTGATATTGTGATTCTTCCAACTTTGTTCTTCTTTCTCAAGATTACTGTGGCTATTTGGGGGATTTTTTGTTTCCATATAAAATTTTGGAGTATTTGTTCTTGACCTGTGAAATATGCTGTTGGTATTTTAATAGGGATTACTATGAATCTATAGGTTGTCTTGGGTAGTATACATATTTTAATGATACATCTGATAAGGAGTTAATTTCCAATATATATAAGGGACTCATACAACTTAACAAAAGGAAGACAAACAATCTAATTAAAAAATGGGAAAACAACCTGAATATACACTTCTTCAAAGTGGGCATACAGAAAGCCAAGAGATATATTTAAAAAATGCTCAATGTCCTTAATCATCAAGGAGATGTAAATTAAAATGACAATGAGGTATCACCTCACACCTGTCAGAATTGCTATCATCAATGAATCAGAAATTACAAGTGCTGGTGAGGATGTGGAGAAAAGGTTAGCCTCATGCACTGCTGGTGGGAATGCAGACTGGTGCAGCCACTGTGGAAAACAGTAAGGAGTTTCTTAAAAAGTTTAAAATGGAACTCCCATTTGACCCAATGATCCCACTTCTAAGAACGTATGTATCCTAAGAAACCAGAAACACCAATCAGAAAGAATATATTGTTCTCTATATTCATAACAGTGCAATTTACAATAGCTAAGATTTGGAAATAGCCCAAGTGTTCATCAGCAGATGAATTTATTAAAAAAAAAGTTGTCAATAAATTTATACAGAATGCTATGTGATTGTAAAAAAAGGATGAACTCTTTTCATACCCAAGCAATAGCAAATGGAGGGACCTGGAGAGTATTATGCTAAGTGTAAGAAAGTAGTCAGAGAAAAGTAAATATCACATGATCTCACTCATGCAGAATCTAGTTAACAAAATAAACTGATGAACAAAATAAATGCAGAGAGATAAAAGCATGGAACAGACTGATGAATTTCAGAGGTAAAGTGGGAGGGAGGGGTAGGTATAGAGAAATTAACTTGAGAACTTATATGCCTAACCCATGGACAAGGCAATAAAGTGGTGAAGGCCTGGGAGGGGCGTGTGTGAGGGGGAGATGGTCAATGGGGAAAAAACAAAGGAGACATCTGTAATACTTTCAACAATAAAGATAAAGTTAAAAAGGAAAACAAAAGCAATGTTATGAAAAAAGAAATAGTGAAATTAAGCATATTTCTGATTGTAGTTTTATAAAATTCTGGAAGATGATCACAACATTTATTTCTTCTTAAAATTTAAAATTAATTTACAAATGGAAACAGTAATAAAGAGCAAGAAGCAATAAAACAAAAAAAAATATATTGAAACTGGTTTTCTAATACCACATTCAACAATTAATTTTGAATATATATTTCCTTAGAACTATCTGGTGATATCATTACAGTAACTATGCAAAAATTTTTAGTAAACAAAGTATATTTAGAAAGTGGACATTTCAAATATCTTTTATTTTATTTCCCTTTAGTCACTAGTTAATACTCTTATGCCTTCTAACAAAAAAAAATATATGTTATATAACTTGTAACGTTTTTTAACTTTTTATTTAATTTATTGGGGTGACACTGGTTAACAAAACTATACAGAAGACATCATCCGTACACTATATTCTGTATTCACTGCCCCAAGTAAAGTCTCTATCACCATTTATACCTTGTACACCTTCTTCCCCTGCTCCTCCCCTCTCCCAATCACTACATTGTTGTCCCTGTCCATTAATTTTTTTCTCATTTTTTTTCTATTTTGCTTAATTCATCTACCCAGACTCTGCTCAACAACTGTCAGCCTGCTCTCTATCTATGAGTATGTCACTTTTTTGGTTGTTGTATCATTTTGTTGATTAGATCCCACGTATGAATGAAATTGTATGGTCTTAGCTTTCTCTGACTGGCTTATTTCACTTCATATAATGCTCTTCAGATCTATCCATGCTGTCACAAAGGGTAAGATTTCCTTCATTTCACAATTGAGTACAATTCCATTAAATGTGTCACAGCTTTTTTATCCACTCACCCACTGATGCATACTTGGCTGCTTCCAAATCTTGGCTATTGTAAATAACACAGCGATGAACATAGGGAATATATATATATATATATATATATATATATATATATATATATATATATATATATATATATACATATTCTTTCAAATTAGTGTTCTGTGTTTCTTCAGATAAATTCCCAGAAGTAGAATCATCGGGTCATGAGGCAGCTCTATTTTTAATGTTTTGAGATCACTCCACTTTCCCCAGTGGCTGCCCCAGTCTGCATTCCCACCAATAGTACACCACAGTTCACTATTTTCCACATCCTCACCAGCATTTGTTTGTTGATTTATTGATGATAGGTATGAGGTGATATCTTATTGTGGACTTAATTTTTGTGATGATTAGTGATGTTATTCATATGTTCTCTGTGGAGAATTGTCTATTCAGATCCTTTGCCCATTTTTATTTATATACTAGGGGCTGGGTGCACAAAAATGTGTGCACTTGGGAGGTCCCTCAGCCCAGCCTGTGCCCTCTCGCAGTCTGGGACCCCTCAGGGGATGTCCACTTGCTGGCATGCCTGGCCAGCCTGGGTGAGGGGCTGATGGCTGTTTGCAGGCTGGCCAAGCCCCCCAGTGTGGGTCCTCACCCTATTGGGGTATGGCCAGACTGGGTGATGGGCTGAGGGCCATTTTCAGACTGCCAAGATTCCCTGCAGGTTTTGGATCCCTACTGGGGTGCCTGGGCAGCCTGGGTGAGGGGCTGAGGGCTGTTTGCAGGCTGGCCAAGCCCCCAGTGTGGATCCTCACTCCATTAGGGTGTGGCCAGCCTGGGTGAGGGGCTGAGGGCTGTTTTCAGGTTGCCCACAGTCCCTTCAGGGTTTGAATCCCTACTGGGTGCCTGGGCAGCCTGGGTATGTGGCTGAGGGCCATCTTCAGGCTGCCCACAGTCCTTTCAGAGTTTGAGTCCCTATTGGGGTACTTAGGCAGCCTGGGTGCGGGGCTGAGGGCTGTTTTCAGGCTTTCAGGCTGCCCACAGCTCTCATTGACCCAATATCCCAGCAAGGCTGGCTGGAATCAGGTTTCTGGGTTTATTTATCTTCTATAATTGAAACACTGTTGCTTTAAGCCAAGGCCTAGGCAGATAACAAAGCCTCCTTTTGCTTCAGCTCCCTGGCTTCTATAATTGAAACAATGTTGCCTTAGTAGAGGCCCAGCTGGCCTAGGCAAACAGTTTCTTCCATTGCTTGTGCAATGGAAGCCTCCTGTTTGCTTCAGCTCTATGGCTTCTACAATTGCAACTATATTGCCTGGAGCAGAGCGAGGCCCAGCCAGCCTAGGCGGACAGTTTACTCCTAGTGCAATGGAAGCCTTCTGTTTGCTCTAGCTCCATGGTGGTTGGCCTCCATCTTGGCTGGGTTAATTTGCATATGGCCACTCTGATTGGCTGGTGGGCATGGCTTGGCTGGTGGGCATGGCGTAGTCATCCTGGAGAAATGGTCAATTTCAATATTATGCTTTTATTAGGGTAGATTTTTTTTTATTTTTGACAGTGCTACCAATGTCCCCCATTTTTCCCCTTTTTACCCCTTCCACCCAGCCCCTACCTTATCCCAGGCTTCTCAAAATAGCTGTAGAAAAAATAGAAGGAGCTCTTACCTTTTTCCCATTAACTAATTGGATTGTTTGAGGGTTTTTTTAGTATTGAATTTTGTAAGTTTTTAGAATTTTTGGATATTAACCCTATTTATCTTAATTTTTTTAAATATTCATATACTTTAGAGTGGTTCCTCTTTAGGTTTTTATAATTAATTTTTACTTTAGCATAGTTTTAGAATGATTATTAAGATAATCAATAAAATTTCTATGCACCTATAATTTTTTTGCCATTAACATTTCACCTTAGTATATTTGTCACATTATCACAATTAATAAAACGATATAAATATATTATTATCAGCTGAAGTTAAAAATTTATTCAGATATCTTCAGTTATCCTCTAAAAGAAACCTGTCTATTTTGCACCATTACTCAATTATTTATTTATATTAGTAGGCACCCTATGATAGATATTTATTTTATATTTTGCATTATAAACCAATACTATTTTTTTTTTGCAACTGTTATAGGTTAGCCAACTGTAGCTTTTTAAATTGGTCCCTGTGTGGGTGTTTTTAATCATTTAGTTTGTTTTAGCACTTTCTTACTTTCTGATATATAAGAATATTCAGGTTATATTATGTATTTTGGACCTTTGTATAAATTTTGTGACAAGTGATTAACTTGGGTATTAAATGTTAAAACTTAGTCACATTATCTATACTAATAAAAGTGTAATATGCTAATTAGACTGAAAGACCTTCCGTGCATCATTCTGGACATCCTTCCAGACAAAGCCATGGTGGTGGAGGCCGACACAGAGGTGGTTAGGGGCATCAGGCCGGCAGGTAGAAGTGGTTAGGGGTGATCAGGCAGGCAGGCAGGTGAGCAGTTAGTCTTGGATTAGAGAAAGTGCAGGCCAGGCTTAGGGACAACCCCCCCTCCCGCATCCATGCATGAATTTCATGTCCTGGGCCTCTAGTATGTAGATAAGATCCTTGAAAAGCTTAATTTACCCCAATTAAAGAGCATCAAAATATAGGGTTAAAACCTGTTAGAAATAAAAAAAACTAACATATATTATATTATGGGTTAAATTTTATTCCCCCAAAAGATATGATAAATTCCTAACCTCCAATAACTGTAAATGTGACCTTATTGGAAAATATAATCTTTGCTGATGAAATAAGGTTAAAATGAGGAAATACTCATTAGGTTTGACTCTAACACTTCCTGGTGTCCTTGTAGGACAGTGGTTCTCAACCTTCTGGCCCTTTAAAACATTTCCTCATGTTCTGACCCCCCAACCATAAAATTATTTTCATTGCTACTTCATAACAGTAATGTTGTTACTGTTATGAATCATAATATAAATATCTGATATGCAGGATG
>PVJC01024555.1:0-25469 GCA_004026665.1 Murina feae | reverse complement strand
TAATGAAACAATTGTTACACTTAATTGTTGCAAATGTGTGTTTTGCTTCAGGCCAAAGGCTAAGGAGCCAGCGAGCAGGTAGTTTTGCTTTCGCTCCTGCTGCAACGGACGCTGCCTAAACGTTTACTCAGGTCCGTGAGTGGCGGCCGCCATGTTGGCTGGGCTAATTTGCATACAGCCGTTCTGATTGGCTGTGGGCATCCCGGAGAAACGGTTAATTTTACTATTCCGCTTTTATTAGTTTAGATTGTTCATATTATTAGTTGTTCTTCTTTTCCTCCCATAGCTCCCCTCCTCCCAGTTCCCACTCCACCCTCTGCCCTTATCCCCGCCCCCCACTGTCCTCATCCATAGGTGTACGATTTTTGTCCAGTCTCTTCCTGCACCCCCAACACCCCTTTCCCCCTCAGAATTGTCATTACACTCCCTTTCTATGCCCCTGATTCTATTCTATTCACCAGTTTATTCTGTTCTTCAGATTTTTTATTCACTTGACTTTAGGTTCACTTGTTGATAGATGTGTATTTGTTCTTCATAATTTTTACCTCTACTTCTTCTTCCTCTTCTCAAAGGTTACCTTTCAGCATTTCATATAATACTGGTTGGGTGGTGATGAACTCTTAGCTTTTTCTTGTCTGTGAAGCTCTTTATCTGACCATCAATTCTGAATGATAGCTTTTCTGGGTAATCTTGGTTGTAGGCTCTTGCTATTCATCACATTGAATATTTCTTGCCACTCCCTTCTGGCCTGCACAGTTTCTGTTGAGAAATCAACTGACAGTCATATGGGTGCTCCCTTGTAGGTAACTGACTGCTTTTCTCTTGCTGCTTTTAAGATTTTCTCTTTGTCTTTTGCCCTTGGCATTTTAATTATGGTATGTCTTGGTGTGGTCCTCTTTGGATTTTTTTTGTTTGTTTGGGGCTCTCTGCACTTCCTGGACTTGTAAGTCTATTTCTTTCACCAGGTAGGGGAAGTTTTCTGTCATTATTTCTTCAAATAGGTTTTCAATATCTTGCTCTCTTTCTTCTTCTGGCACCCCTATAATTCTGATGTTGGTACGCTTGAAGTTGTCCCAGAGGCTCCTCACACTATCTTCATATTTTTGGAATGCTTTTTTCTTTTTGCTTTTCTGGTTGGATGTTTTGTGCTTCTTCATATTTCAAATCTTTGACTTGACTCTTGCGATCCTATAGTCTGCTGTTGGATCTCTGTATATTATTCTTTATTTCAGTCAGTGTATGCTTAATTTCTAGCTGGTCCTTTTTCATATCCTCGAGGGTCTCATTAAATTTATCAGCAGTCTCTAGAAAATTCTTGAAAAACCTTATAACTGTGGTTTTGAACTCTATATCCAGTTGTTTGCTTTCCTCCATTTCTGTCATCTGTGACCTGTTTCTTTGTCTCCGCATTTTGGCTGCTTCCCTGTGTCTATGGTGGGAAAACTTCTGTGCTGGAGACACCCTTATGGGGCAAGACTTGCTTCGTGGGGCTTTGGTGCTCACTGAGTCTGCCCCGAGTGTGTCCCTTTTGGATCTGAGGAGTTGTAATCTGGGTGGTCCCACTCTGATCACTGGGTACACTGGCTCTTGGATCTCTAAAGAGATGCTATTTTAGCTTCTGCCTGAGGTTACCCAGCCTTTTATATGCAAAAGCCTCTGCTCACAGCTTGGGTGGGACAGGGTCACTGGGAATCAACTAGGGCAGAGCAAGCAGCTATGGCTGATTCTCAGCCCTGCTCTAAGAGGCACCGGGTCTCAGTGTCCCTCGGCAGCACCGAGAGAAAGCCTCCCGGTGTCAGACAGTGCAGCTTCTCCCCATATGAGTCTGGGTCCCCAGAAACTCACCTGGTACTGGAGTTCAGAGCCGTCAGGAGCTTGTGACTCCCTCTGGATTGAAAAAGACAACTGTGTCCTCAGTGCCAGCCCTTTCCTCAAGCCCTTTTCGGGTGTCTCCGTACCTCTGCACTTTACTTCCACATCTCCTCTGCGTCTCAGTCTCTTTCTAGTTGTAGAATTTCCACTCAGCTAGCCTTTCCCGTGGGTCTGGGTGGTGTCCATTTTTTCTTTTCATTGTGGTTTTGAAATGGTTGTGGGAGGTAGCAATCCCAGGTGTTTACCTATGCCACCATCTTGGTTTTCTCTCTTCCATATTTCTTAGATGAGTAGTCTGTGCTATTTTTTACTTACTTTAATATTTTTTAATTTTTTCCCGACTGGTGTGACTCGGTGGTTGAGCGTCAACCTATGAACCAGGAGGTCATAGTTCAATTCCCCGTCAGAGCACAGGCCTGAGTTGTGGGCTCGATTCCCAGTAGGGGGCATGCAGGAGGCAGCCGATCAATGATCCTCTCTCATCATTGATATTCCTATGTCACTCTCCCTCTCCCTTCCTCTCTGAAATCAATAAAAATATATGTTATATTTAAATACATATACATATATGTATATTAGTTTTTAAAATAATTTTCATTGATTTCCTTACTTCACAATTAATCATTTCTCCCTATGACTCTCCTGAAATTGAATTAGGTATACTTTAACTGTTCCATTCAGTGGACACTTCTCAGTCCTTATTTGACTTGAAATTTCCCCTACATTCATACATACTAGCCTCCACTTGTCACCTGAGTGCCGGACCTATATTTCCACTTGTCTAATGTACATCTCGTGGGATGTCAACACCTCTAGTTCACATTCACCTTCCACTTCAAACCTGTTCTTCCTCCTCTATTCTTTACCTTAGTCCATTCCACCATCCTCTCAGCTACCCAAACTACTCACAAACCAACAAATTCTTTTAATTATTTTCTTTTTTACTATTTAATCACTGTTTTATTTTTCAGTTACATTCTACATACAATATTATTAGTTTCTGATATACACCCAGTGATTAGATATTATGTAACGTACTAAGTGATCATCCTGATAAATCTCATACCTTCTGAAAACCTACGTAGTTATTGGAATATTAACTATATTCCCTATGCTGTACTTTACATCCCATGACTATTCTGTAACTACCAATTTGTACTTCTTAATCCCATCACCTTTTTCACCCGTGACCCCAGCACCCCTTCCATCCAGCAACCATCAAAATGTTGTGTTAGCTATGAATCTGTTTTCTTCTGCTTGTTCATTTATTTTGTTTTTAGATTTAATTGTTGATATGTATTCATTTTCATTTTATTGTTCATATTTTATTTTCTTCTCCTTAAAGAAGACCCTTTAACATTTCATGTAATACTGGTTTGGTGGTAATAAAATCGTTTAGCTTTTTCTTGTCTGTGAAGCTCTTTATAAGTTACATTCAAACTGATAGCTTTCCTGGGTAATCTTGGTTATAGGTCCTTGCTTTTTATCACTTCGCATATATTTTGCCAATCACTTCTGGCCTGCAAAGTTTCTGTTGAGAAATTAGCTGACAGTCTTATGGGAATTCCCTTGTAAGTAACTAACTACTTTTCTCTTGCTGCTTTTAAGATTGTCTGGTGTGGGCCTATTTGGGTTCATATGTTTGTTTGTTTTTGTTTGTTTTTTATATGTTTTTATTGCTTTTAGAAAGAGAGGAAGAGAGAGGCAGATGGAGGGAAAAAAATGATGTGAGAGAGAAGCATCAATCGGTTGCCTCCCACACAAACCTTGACCAGGGACTGAATCTGCAACCTGGCCATGTGCCCTGACCAGTACTCAAACCAGTGACCTTTCAGTGCAAGCAACCAACTGTGCCACACCAATCAAGGCTGGGTTTACCTTGTTTGGGACTCTCTGTGCTTCTTGCACTTGTATTTCTATTTCTGTAACTGGGTTTAGAAATTTTTCAGCAAAGTTTTATTCTGCAAAGTCATTATTTTTTCAAACAGGTTTTTAATTTATTGCTCTCTTTTCTCCTTCCAGCACTTCCATGATGCAAATGTTGGTATACTTGAAGTTGTCCCAAAAGCTCCTTACACTTGCCTCAATTTTTTTTTTCTTTTTCCTTTTTGCTGTTCTGGGTGGATGTGTTTTGAGTTCTTATATCCCAAATCACCGTTTTGAGTCTCAGCTTCATCTACTCTACTTTACATAATTCCCTATAAGTAATTCTTCACTTCACTTAGTGTATCCTTCATTTCTGACTGGTTCTTTTGTATGATTTCCATGTTCTTTTTATGCTGTTGAAGTCTCTCTAAGTTCATTGGGCATCCTTATAACCTGTGTTTTAAATTCTGCATCTAGTAGATTGCTTGTCTCCATTTTGTTTAGTTCTTTTTCTAGAGTTTTGTTTTATTCTCTCATTTGGGTCATGTTTCTTTTGTCTCCTCATTTTGGCAGTCTTCAAAATGTATTTGTTTCTATATATTAGGTAAAGATACTATGTCACCTGGGCTTGGTAGAGTGGCCTCATGTAGGCTGTATACACCCTCCTGTTGTAGTTGAGCCTTGATTGCTCTTGGCACCTTGATGGGCGGGATTTAGCTCAGGCCAATGGATTCTAATGACTGCATGATCAACTGTGCAGGGGCCCATCTTACAGAGCAGGACTTACTTCAGTGGGGCTCTGATACTTACTAAGTATACCCCTTGAGTGTGTCATTTGTGGAGGTGGTTGGGTGATGCTTCGACATGGTCTGAAGCTCTCCACTGAGTGTGTTGCCTCTGGGACAATCTGGGAGGTGCAGGTCAAGGTCAGCGGTCAACTGTATTCTGCCCAGGGACACCTAGCATGAGTTACAAAGTAATATGTGTTTGGCTGCTACTAGTGCTAGGCTTGGAGGTAACTCAGAAGAGGTCGACCTGAGAACCAAGGCTGGCTGCCACTTAGCAAGAGGTATGGGGCACACCACAGCTAGATGCTGCTTGTTTGAGAGACATTAGGAAAGTTTGAAGCATGAATGAAGACAGGCCAATTATATGGAAAGCCACTGAGAACAGCTTGGGTGGGCCCACAATTTGGTGGAGCAAGGTCTCAGGGAATGACCAGCACAGGGTAAACAGTGATAGCCAGATGTATGGAAACTCAGTTATATAGTGCCTGCCTGCCAACTCTGTGAGGGAAGGGCTCAGAAAAGGAACAATGGCCTCTGATAGTACTTCTGTCTGGGAGAAAGCTGCCCCTCCAGCTCTCGCCCTGATGCCAGACAGTTCAGTTCTTCCTCGTAAGTACCTGGTGTTTTTCAAGCCACTGCCCCAGTGCTGGAACTCAGAGGGAATCCAAGTAAGTCCACATGTGGACCCTTTAAAAGGAACTCGGGCTTCAATAGCCCTCCATCTCACTCAGCCACAATCCTGGCTGGTTTTTATAGCCAAGAGTTATAAGGATTTATCTTCCTGGTACTGGAACCCTGGGCTGGAGGGTCTGTTGTGGGATTGGGCCCCTTGCTCCTCAGAGGGAACCTCCACAGCCAAGATATCTCTCCCAAATCTGCCACATGTGGATGGGGGACCAGCCTGTTCCACGTCTCCACACACCTACCAGTCTTAATATGGCTTATTCTTTCTATCCTTAGTTGTAGGACTTCTACTCAGCTAGATTTCAGGCAGTTCTGAATGACAGTTATTCTGCAGTTTAGTTGTAGTTTGATGCAGGTATAGAAGGATGCAAGTACTACATTTACCTCTTATTAATTCTATTTCTTAACTTCCTTGAAAAATCAGTCTATTTCCATCCCCAAAGTCACTGACTGAATTCTAGCCTTCATCTTCCCCTGGACTGACAACCAGCGATCCAGAGATTCTAATTCAACAGACGGACCTGGGAATCTTTTCTTTCTTTCTAAAGGATTCCAATGATTCTAATGTGCAGTAATTTTATTACTTCCTAGTTGGTCTCTCCCTTAATGAAACCACTCTCTCTACATAGGCATCAAGTAGTCAACATATACTTATTACTGAAAACTATTTAGCATCAAACACTAAATTAGGCCCTATACACTAAGAAAAAAACAAAATCCCCACCATAAAGAAGCTCAGTCAAGTAGGGAAGAAGTAAACAAATTACAAAGACAATGTAATAAAATTTCTACACATATGCAATATAATAGCTACTATATAGTAAATGTTTATTGAATGTTGAATACTGTGGTGAGTACTTTATGAACATTATTTCATTTAATCCTTCTACAACACTGTTCAGATATCCTATCTAATAAAGAGGGAATATGTTAATTGACCCTCATGCTGTCACAAAGATAGAGGTGCCCACAGCCAATAACCAGGGATATGCTAATTGATGCCCCCGCCCTCAAAGATGGCAGCACCCATAGCCAATAAGGAGGGAATATGCTAACTGACTTCCACGCCCTCAAATATGGCGGCACCCAGTCCCCTCAGCCCCACTGATATGGCAGGTGCAACAAGGCCAGGCCTGCTCCCAGGCAGGCCCAGCCGCTCCACGCACCTGCCTCCAGAGTCTCCCAGTCCCCTCAGCCCCTCAACCCCCCAGGGCTGGCCCAAGGCACAGGTAAGCCTTGGATGGCAGCTGCCCAGCCACCCAGGGCCGCCTGATGCTCAGGTAAACAGGGTCAGCCGAGGCTTGTGCTGCCAGCAGTGGCAGATGGGGGTTTTGCCTCCCACCACTGAGGGCTCCTGGACTGTGAGAGGGGGCAGGCCGGGCTGAGGGACACCCCCCAAATCCAGTGCATGAATTTTCACGCACCAGGCCTCTAATACTAGTATGTTATCCTCTGTTTACTAATAAATGGATTGGGTCTCAGAAAGCTTGAAATTTTGCATAAGATCTCACCCTCAGTAATGGAGGGGCACTAAATGATGGTCTAATTCCAAAAGCCCATTTTCTTAATTAGTATGGGGTATTCTGAGAGAAGAAAAAAAAAAGCAAGCAAGTAAATTCTAGTGTCACTGAACTGAGCAACGTAGACAAGTGACTGAAGGACACTCTGAGCAGAATAAAGAGCTTATATAGAGGTTTGATGAGATGAGAGAACAGGGTATGCTGTGGGAAACATAATTAGTGAAGATAACAAGGTCAATATATGTAGAGGTGCATGAAGATGAATCTGAAATGGAGTTAACAGGACCAGAGCACTATGTGTATGTTTGCAAAGGTAAAGAATCTTGACATCTTCTCTGGGCACTGAGTAGTCACCAACAGACTTTAAACAGAAAAGTGATTCATTCACCTGATTTACTTTTTATAAAGATTACCTAGGAAAAATATTTTGAGGGGTTTTCTTATTACAAATTTGATCACTTAAAAACTTTCCATGGCTTCTTACTGTGTATAGTATAAAGTTCAATACTCTTTCCAGTCTCATCTCTTATAACTATTCCTATCCCCATGCAGAAATACTCTTGCATTTACCTGGTCCTTGTCTCTAAAATGCCTTCTCTCCATTGCTCTTCCTTGCCTTTGTCACTCTTCCAGCTTCTGCAAGGCCTTCAACCATCTCCATTCCCTATCTCTGCTCCAATTCTCCTCACCCTCTGCCACATAATTACTTTTTCTATTGAACTCAAATATTTCCTGTGGATCTATTAACATTTATCACATTGCTTTGTGATTATTTAAGTATCTGTCTCTCCCATTAAAACTCAAGAATTTTTTATCCCTAAGTTCAGCACAGCAATTAGCACAGAATAAATGTTCAATATGATGAATAAATGTCTACACACACACACAAATGGAGATTTGGAAAAAAAAGTTAAAACAAGGGAGTGATAAGAAATTTAGAGTGCATGATAATAGCAACAATAATACCAATATTAGCAACAGCTAACTTTTTTAAAGATACTGTTTTTCTAAACCATGCTTTTCTATAGCTGGTACTCTTTTTTAAAAATATATATTTTATTGATTTTTTACAGAGAGGAAGGGAGAGGGATAGAAAGTTAGAAACATCGATTAGAGAGAAACATCGATCAGTTGCCTCCTGCACGCCTCCTACTGGGGATGTGCCCGCAACCAAGGTACATGCCCTTGACCGGAATCAAACCCGGGATCCTTCAGTCCGCCGGCTGACACTCTATCCACTGAGCCAAATCAGTTGGGGCAGCAGCAGCTAACTTTTATAGAGAGCTTACTGTGTGCTAGATACCATTAAGAACTTTATATGTATTGATTCATTTAGTCCTCACAACAACCCTATGAGAAGGGTACTAGTATTCTGACCATTTTAATGAGACACAAAGAAGTCAAGTAACTTGCCAAAAAGCTACTCAGCTAGTAAATGGGGTATGGATACCAGGCAGGTAGTATGGCTCCACAGTTCATTTTTAACCACTAAGTTATATTATCAAAAGATCGCTGTGATTAGAAGAGAAAACTTAGTTCTGGTCCTGATAATCTCTTTCTTATCCTTAACATACTGAAAATAAATCTATACAAAGAAAATTAATCCTACTTTTAAAAATTCATTTCAATAAATAAGTAATAATTTAATGAAACTTAAATGTGTAACTAATCTGGGATGCCTTCCTTAGCATCTTACTTTAGATCAAGGCCTTCTTGCTGTGCTCTTGGGGTTCCCTGTGCTTTTCCTTTCTAACATTCAGCCAAGGATTTGACCATATGAGATTCTTTCAACAGCTCCTCCCCTCCTCTGAACACTAAGCTCCTAAAGGGTTCATGTCTGTTTTACTCAACAGTATTTCCACAGTACATAGTAGACCCTTAATAGATGTCTGGGGAATAGGTTCAAAAAGTCTGCCCCAATCATCACCTTTTTTGCAGCTCACATAGCCATCATTCTAATATAAATCATAATTAAAGTATTATGTCTAAAATATTAAAATCACTTCTATCTGATCTCTGCCTTTACTCTCCTATGGTTTTAATATATAAATCACTCCCCATATGATCTCTGCCTATACTCTCCTATACATCACATGTAACACTGGCAAATTAATTTTCCCAAAACATTCTTTTTAATACTCATTTCAACAAATATTAACTCCTACTATGTGCCTGAAGAAAACCAGAATATATCACCCCAAAATATGCCACTTGGGCATACTCATTATTTTTAACTAAAAACACTTTAAAAACAGCATATGCAAAAGGACAGTCTGAGCCTCTTTTGTCTTCCTGAAAGCAGAAGGTGAAACTCCCCGGTGAAAGGTACCTCCCTGTACCGATGGGGCACAGGGCATCCTTATCGCCAGAGACAGAATTCGGTACTGAGAAACCTATATAAATAAAGCTTGTTAAACTCACCCTTATTTTCCTAGTTATTTCTTCACCATTTACTACCCCTTCCCCAGAGCCACAGGTCTTGTCAATTCTCCACAAATGTATTATTTCTTTGTCTAAAAGGTCTATACACTTTCTGTTCTGGTCATTTATTTTGGTCTTCATTCTCTGGTGAAGGCTCTCATGTACATGTAAAAATGTGTATGCTTTTCTCCTGTTAATCTGTCTTATGTCAGTTTAATTCTTAGCCCAGCCAAAGGCTCAAAGAAAGTGGAAAAGAATTTTTCCACCCCTCCATGCTAAATGTATTTCACTGCTTAATAAAATCTTAACCGACTTCCTAATGCCTATAGAATAAAGTTCAAAATTTCAGTTAGATTTGTCTGTTGAAAGAAACAAAAAGGAAAATCACACCAAACCTTGGTCCCTAATACCATTCCCCTAACAGGAAAAGGGCTCCTCAGAGAAATGGTTCATTTCAGGGCTGGGAAAGGGTAGATAAATGATGAACCTGAAAGACCTTTTTATGCCAGAAAGTAAGGAAGAGCTCAAAAAAAAAGATGATAGAGGCTCAGGGTGAAGGCTGGGAGGATGAGTGGGTGGGAAGAGATCAACCAACAAACTTGTATGTCTATATGCATAACCCATGACACAGACAATAGGGTGAAGGGGGGAGGGGCGGCCTAGAAGGGGTCAAAGGAGGGGAAAAAGGGACATATATAATACTTTCAATAATACAGATTTAATTTTTAAAAATGATAAGGCATGTCAAAGGGCACAGGAGCCATCTTAAAAGGGCTCCCACTGTTCAAATCTGAAATAATTTGAGCACAAAATGTTTATGTACAGTGATGAATATAAACCACAAAAAAATTAAAATTATGAGTTCATACCAATAGGAAAGGAAGGAAGGTGGGAGATATGGAGCTCAGAGGAAAGAGAACTTCTAGGGAAGGAAGCTAGGACTAGGATGGAAAGGAGGTAGGAAGGAATGTCAAGAACCAAATTACTAAATGCAGAGGGAATGCTGAAGTGGGAAAATCATCATTTTGCCATCACTGTGGTGAAGACTAAATCAGGTGTTAATCAATAATGGATGTTAAGTCTAGGGGAAATTTTGATAAGGAGCAGGATATTCGCATATGTATCTGCCTATTAGATGCAAAGGAAAAAAGAATAATATCCAGTTGAAAAATTGGGCTACACCTTGACCTTTGACAAGGTAATTAACATCACCTATGAAAGACAGAAAGATATCATGGGCCTCCTAATGTGATAGCCTGAGAAGGACACATCTTCCAGGAAACATTCTGACCAAGAATGCATAATTCTGATCTAGTCACAAGAAAACATCAGATAAGCCTGGTCAGCGTGGCTCAGTGGTTGAGCATCAACCTATGAACCAAAAGGTCATGATTAGATTCCCAGTCAGAGCACTTGCCCAGGTTGCGGGCTCCATCACCAGTGTGGAGCATGCAGGATGCAGCCAATCAATGATTCTCTCTAATCACTGATGTTTCTCTCTCCTTCCTTCCTCTCTGAAACCAAAAAAGATATATTTTAAAAAAGAAAACATAAGACAAACACAACGTGAAGAACATTCTAAGGGGGGGGAAAGCAAAAAAAAAAAAAAAAAAGCAAGGGGGGAATCTGTACTCTTCACATATGACATAAATTACAAAGAAATGCTGTGCAAATGTTCCATATTAAACAGAGGCTAAAGCATGACAACTAAATGTAATATCTAACCCTAAGTGGACACTATACTGGAGAAAGAAAATGCTACAAAGAACTTTGTCAGATTAACTGACAAAATTGAAATGATGAATAATAAATGGAATCAATATAAATTTATGTAGCTCATAACTGTATTGTGGTTATGTAAGAAAACAACCCTAATATTCACTTAAGTATTCAGAGGTAAAGGACCATAACTAATCCTGAAATGATTAAGAAAGAAAAAAAAAATTACAGAAATGGAGAGAGAAAAAAACTGAGCAAATAATAAAACAAATAGGATAAAATGTTAAATAAGAGGTGAATCTGGATAAAGCATATACAAGTATTTCTTGTATTATTGTCTTCTTGAAACTTTTTATGTTTATAATTAGTTCTAAATAAAAAGTTAAAAATTATATATGGATTCAACTAGACCTGCACTATCCAATACAGTAGCTGCTAGCTACATGAGGCTGTTGAACAGCTGAAATATGATTAGTCCAAATTGAGATGTGCTGTTAGTGCAAAAAAGAATGTAAAGTATCTAATTACTAATTTTATATTGATTACATGTTAGAATATTTTAGATATACCAGGTCAAAGGAAATACATTTCTTAAATTAATTTCACCTCTTCATTTTTTTTTAATGTGACTACTTGAAACTTTAAACTATATATGTGACTCATCTGCATTGGACAGGGCTGAGCTAAACAAGTATCTCCAAAATGAGGTATAACACTATTTTTTAAACTTCTCTCTCGATTTCTTTCTACTCTAAAAATATACCTCTCTCTAAAAATCACTTGGTTTTAAGCTACCTAAAGACAGGGATTGTGTCTTATTCCCTGTTGTCCCAGTATCTAGCACATAGCAAGAGTCATAAATATTTGTTTATTGAAAGGCAATATGCAAAAGAAGGAGGGTGGGCAGGAAGAGTGTACTCATTCTCATCTCTGAGTCATTGCTTATGCCATAACTCCTTCCTAGAAGGAAACTCTTCTCTTCCTTTCCTAATCACACACCTTCAAAACCCATTTTGTCATGCCCATTTTCTCCAAGGACACTTCCCACAGTAATGGTTCATTTCTGATCTTTCCTCCTCTGTACTACTATAGCCTTCATTTGCTATATCATTTACTTTGGCACTTAATCATATAAGTTCATTGAGTGAGAAGTTATGTCTCATATTTTTTCCTATACTAGTACCTGCCTTCCACAGTAACTAACATAGTGCTAACCGTACCAGTTTGAAGTGGGGGAGAAGGGAAGACAAGATGTCAAGAAGAGAAATAAATTGGGAGTTGGAATAATTTGGCTACTCTCTGTTTCACATCAAACTGTGTTGCTTAGATAAATCACTGAATCTCTGTTTCTACTTTCTCATTTTTTAAATCAGAGACAGACCTGTTGACCATAAAAGTCTCCCACTTCCACAATTCTAGAATAATTAAAACCATTTTTCTTTTGCAATATTATTGATATAGACGAGTAAAACTACATAGAATACACAAATGTTAAATCACAGTAAGTTAAGAAAGAAAAGCAACGAAGTTTATAAACTGCCTAAAGTACTAAATGCTGATCATTTTTCTGGCCATCAAGCACTTTAAATTCACATTTCTATTCAGAGGACTATTAAGCAAAACAATCAATATACACATATTGGAGGGACCTCAATTTTTTTTCCTGACCTTTTCAAGCCTCAGAGAGACACCTTTCAGAAAGAGGAGAAGGAGGAAGAGAATCAGACACTAAGTTTTCTATAAAGTATCCTGGGACCTTATTGGTGATGTTCAAAGACTCTGAGTTATAATTAACTATAAATACATTGTCTGTTTCTTCTTTCAAAAAATATATTTAAAGGGCACTATTCAAAAGGAAATTACAACAGTTAAAAAAAAGTCATCTAAAAACATAATGTTAAAGAAATGCAATTTAATTTCAAAGCATTGATACTATTTCAAACAATCTCTGTCAGCAACTTTACTTTTAAATCACTATCTCTGCTGAGAAGTAAGGTTATCAGGGTGGGATAAAATACAATAGTTACTATGTTATACAATTTAAAGATTTCAGCCCAACTGGCTTGGCTCAGTGTTTGAGATTAACCTATGAACCAAGAGGTCACTGTTTGATTTCCCATCAGGGCATATGCCTGGGTTGTGACTGTATCCCCAGTGGGGGCGTGCAAGAGACAGCCAATCAATGATTCTCTCTCATTGATATTTTTTTCTCTCTCTCCTTCCCCTTTTCTCTCTGAAATCAATAAAATAAAGATTTCAGTTATAGCTGTTAATAAATATCATCTGCGGAGTTACTAAAATATATAGTCTAGATTCTAAACTATTAATAAAATCCTAAGATTTAAGACTTCTATCAAAATGCCCCTATTAAATGCTGGGCATTAACACTGACCCATCTATAAGATAGTAGCTGAACTTTGGCAGGCACTCGAGGACTCTCCCAACCTGGTCTGTAGCTACCTCTGTAGTCTCACCCCCCACCAATCCCTGGGCATCATTTCACTCCCTAAACGTGATTTGTTCATGTCCCCCCTAATATTACCCACCCTTTCATGACTCCATGTCTTGGCATACGTTGAACATTCTGCTGAATATGCCTTCCTTCCTGAAGTTTTTCATGATTGCCCCAACACCCTTCTACAAAGTAGTTCCCAGGGCACTCTTCATTCTTCTCTTGCACAGCACATTAATCACTACTTTTAAATGTCCACTTCCCAAAACAGGCTGTGAGTTCTAAATGGAGGGCCCGTATCTTATTTGCTAGTTCCCAGCCCCTGGCCTATCACTGGTATTGACTGAAACTCAATATAAGCACACTGGGAGGGGGGGGCGTGTAATTAATGTGAGAAACAATTCAAACTCTCCTACATTTAGCACAGTGTTTCTCATCCAGAGGCCATTTAGCCCCTAAAGGGTATTTGGTAAAGTCTTGGAGGTATTCTTAGTTGTCACATAAGGGGAAGAGGATTTAGGGAGCAAAAGCCAGGGATGCTGCTAAACCTTACAATGTAAAGGACAGCCCCCCAAACAAAAAATTATCCAGGCACAAATAACAATAGTTCCATGTCAAGAAACTCAACTGTCAACTGACTTATTCATATGTGATAATTTCATATCGCACCTCAGCAATAACCAGAATAAATTCCAATTCGGTAGTTTCAACTGAAATGTATGCCACAGTCGATGTATATGCACCAACACTAAAAATTATCTTTATATAACTGTAATGCTTAGCAACATTAAGCATCCTGGAAAGCATTCCATATTTCTGAAAACTAAACTTTATTTTTTAAATATATTTTTATTGATTTCAGAGAGGAAGGGAGAGGGAGAGAGAGATAGAAACATCAATCATGAGAGAAAATCATTGATCAGCTGCCTCCTTCACGTCCCACAATGGGGATCGAGCCCAAAACCTGGGTATATGCCCTTGGCTGGAATCGAACCTGGAACCCTTTGAACCTGGGACCCTGCAGTCCGCAGGCCAATGCTCTATTCATTGAGCCCAAACCCGCGAGAGCTGAAAACTAAACTTTAAAAGAAACCACAGGAAAAGTAACTTTTTTGGTTCTGGAACTAGGACAAAAAAAAATCTGAGGCATGAGGTAATTCATTCCTCCGAGTCTGATAAAAGGAAAATCATTAAGTACTACAAATAAATCATGCACAGATGTCTTTACTGTTGAACACAAAAACTTATGGCAAGAGCAAAGGGCATACCCTTGCTATTGCCCAAATCACCAGTTTATTAAGATTAAAAAAAAAAAATCTCTGACAAAACCAATGCAAAAAATCATCAAATGTCAATAAAGGGTGGCAGATAAGACGTTAACTATTTCTACCCCTGACATATGACCAATTTTCACAGGCCTTGGACATGTCACAAAAGCTATGCCAAAACAAGAATATTCCCTTTGTATAGAGTGGTTGACTCCACTGTCTTTGGCACATTAGATGAATATCACAAATTCACTAATTTCTTCTGTCTTTTGAATTAGTTATCCTACTCACACAATAACCAACACATGGGTTTAGCACCAACTACAGAATCATTTACATTTTGTCGCAACCTATTAGTCTCAAAAAGCCATCCAAAACAATCAAAAATGTACAGTAACTAAGCAGATCAGGAAAATAGAGCTTATGTTATTATAGGAACTGATTGCTAAACAGCACACCTATAGCTTTCCTATATCTTAACTTTTTTTCCCAGATTTTAAATACAGATAGCACCGGCAGAACGTGAAGGGGTAAACGTGTACCACTGGATCATGCTGACCGCGGATTTCTTCTTGGATAGCAACAAAAAAAAGGGACCGGCTGGGAGAGGAAAATGCACTTTTAATTGAGGGGGGAAAAAGTTTCCAACAGCGAGTAATGTCTTCTTTCTCGGCTGACTTCGCCTGTAAGTGTGGGTACCAGGACTGGGCCCACGCTAGGCCGGGTTTCGCCACCTTACAGTCCGACACGGTCCAGGTGCAAACCCGAAGCCCCGTGCGGCAGGTGCGTGCGGGGCGAAGTTGGGGGACGCCGCGGGCGCGGGGAGCGGGCTCAGCGCGAAGCGAGCCCCCGCGACCTCCCGCGGGGCGACCTTCCTCCCTCGCGCCCGGCAGGCGGCCCGCAGGCACTCACTCCATCCGCGCGCCCGGCCGGGGATCGGGAGGAACGCGGCGCCACACCCTCCCGCCCGCCGCCTCTCGCACTGACAGCCCCGCGCCGCAGCGGGGCGCCGGGCCTGGGCGCGCGGGGCCGCGGCGGACTGGGCTCCAGGCCCCGGGCTCCGGCCTGCCGCCCCGGACGCCCTCCCTGCCGGCACGGCCTGACCCCGGGCGGACGACCGCGGCCTAATCGGCTCCCGGGCGGCAGGGCCTGGAGGAGGAGGGAGCCCGCGCCGCCCGCTCACGTGCTGCCGGAAGACGGTTCCACGCTCTTACCCTCTGCAGAATCCTCCTGAACATGGTTTAAGCGCCCCGGCGCGCCGCGGAGGCTCTCCGGACCCACGCGGGGCCACTGCCTACTCGAGGGTGCGCGCGAGGAAGGAACTCAGCCAGGAGGGGACCCAGCGGGAGGTCGGGGCGAGGCGGCGGCGGCGGCCCCAGGAGCGGCCCGGATTTCCCCGCAGGCGGCGAGAGGGAGCGCGCGTGAGCGAGCGACGAGGCAGCCGGCGAGCGTCCGCCCGCCCGCCCGCCGGGCCGCCCCCGTCAACTGACAGCTGGGCGGGTCCGCCCGACAACGCCCCGCCCTCCCGGCCTGTCCATCCGCGGGGGGGCGGGGCTGGAAGGGGCCTGGCCAGGCTCGCACCAATCGGAAGCGGGGTGGCGTGAGCGACTGCGTGACGGACAAGTGGCAGGATCCGGGCCGCCGCTCCTTCCGGTGGTCGGGGAGAAACCGTGGCGGCCGAGCGCTCCCTCGGGCTCTGTCGGAGGCCGTGCCCGCGCTCCCACCGCGTGCCAGCTAGGGAGGCGGGTGGGGATCCTGGGGCCCCGTGCGGGGGTCCCGGGCCGTGACCGGAGGAGGAGGTGCCGGGATGGGCACCCTGCTGCGGCAACCCAGGCCGTCGTGCCAATTTGTCAGTGTGACCCTGGCCTGGGGGAGAATGGACGGGATTCTTATTTGTGCTGGAGGCGCCCGGGTGGAAGCGAAGGAGAGAATCGCTGTGGGGCTTGGGTGCCCTTGACCGACTCCTCGGTTCTTAACCCTACTTCCTGCCTGCTTCCGAAAGTAAAGAATCAGGAGAAAGGGTAGGAAGAAACTGAAATTGTAGTTAGCAAAGAGAAATCTGGGTGTTTTGGGGTTTGGTTTTGTTTTTGTTTTTTTTAGGGGGAAGGGGAATTATAGCAACATTATTTAATGGACCGATGTCGCTAACATGTTGCACTTTATCTTTCTGAAACCCATGGTTAGCCCATTCTAAGGAAGTTTAAACCCTATTCTGATAATAGATGTATGAAGGGAATCGGCGTTAATGTGTCTGCTTTATAGATTAAGAAAAAATAATAAGGCCACAGATAACGTGTCAAAACAAGGACGTGGACTTAAGACTGGAACGATGTCATTATTTGAAGTAAAAAATCACAGCTTCAGAGTCCTACCATTCTGCTACTATTCGCAATCTAAGAGGCTTGACTTTATAGGGAGCTGAGGGGAGTAATGTAATTTACCTGGGAAAGGGAGGGAGGAGCTGAAATCTACAAAGCAATGAATAGAGGGCTTATTGGAAAGTGTTTATAGACTTTTGAAAAGATGCAACCAATATTATTCTCAAATGAGTTAATGTAAAGTGTTTTGTAAAGTGTAAAATATCATATGATGTAACATGTTTCTATCCCAAATGTTCTTTTTTTCTGTGTGCCTGTAGTGCAGCAAAAGAGTCATGCCTGCAGCTAACATATTATTAATCACTATTGATAATAGAACACTTAAATACTTCCAGACAACAGAGAAAAATGCACACTTTTTCATCTTTCCAGACACAGGTGGGTTATTTTCATGCAATGTGGGAAATATTTTCACCGACTAAGGTGATAAAACTGTGTGATATAATAAATATATATTTGGTGTCCTCCCCAAGTTCCTGACACAGAGCTTCCAAAACCTTTGTAATTTCCTCACTATTAGGGTGCTAGGAGTATCTTTCATTCTAATATTTGACCCTGGTTCCTGACACCAGAGCTTCTAAGATCCTTGAAATCCTTAGAGTGCTAAGTGTCTTTTTTTGTGCTAATAAGATAACTTTCCGGTCTGGGCTCCATAGATAGCTTTAGGATTGGGATTGGTCTCCAGAAAGGCATAGGCATAATTAGAAGGTTTAAAGTTTCAGCCCGGCTGGCATGCCTCAGTGGTTGAGCATCACAACCTATGAACCAGCAGGTCAGGGTTCGATTCCCAGTCAGGGCACATACCCAGGTTGCTGGCCTGATCCCCAGTGTGGGGCATGCAGGAGGCACCTATCCATGATTCTCTCTCATCATTGATGTTTCTATCTTTCTCCCTTCCTCTCTGAAATCAATAAAAATATTTAAAAAAAAAAAAAAAAAGTTTTAAATTTTCAGACGCACCCCCTGCATTTACAGGAGGGAAGAGGGGCTAGAAGAATTCATCACCACTAGGCAATAAATTATGCCTATGTAATGGAACTTCCATTAAGAAAAATAATGATAAAAAACCTAAACAATGAGGTTTGGAGAACTTCCAGGTTGGTGAACACATCAAGGTACTGGGAGAATGATGTGCCTGGAGAGAAAAGAGAAGCTCTGAGTCCCTCGCTTCATAACTTGCCCTATGTGTCTCTTCTATTTAAACTGTCCCTGAGTTGTATCCTTTATAATAAACTGGTAATAGTAAGTGAAGTATTTCTCTGAGTTCTTTGAGCTGTTGTAAAAAATTATTGAACCTGCCCTAACCGGCTTGGCTCAGTGGATAGAGCGTCAGCCTACTGACTCAAAGGGTCCCAGGTTCGATTCCAGTCAAGGGCATGTACCCTGGTTGCGGGCACATACCCAGTGGGGAGTGTGCAGGAGGCAGCTGATGGATGTTTCTCTCTCATCAATGTTTCTAACTCTCTATCCTTCTCCCTTCCTCTCTGTAAAAAATCAATAAAATACATTTTTTTAAAAAACTATTGAACCTGAGGATGGTGTGGGAACCCCCAAATTATAGCCAGTTGGTAAGAGAAAAGGTGACAACTTGGGAGTTTTGACTGCTGTCTGAAGTGGAGGGTGTTCTTGTGGGACTGAGCTCATAGTCTGTAGAGTCTTTGCTAACTCTGGGTAGTTAGTGCCAGAATGGAACTGAATTGTAGGACACCCATTTGGTGCCCAGAAAATTGGAGAATTGCTTGATGTGGAATAAAACCCCATACATTTGGTGTCAAAAGTATTGTAAATAGAGAAAGAAAACACTTTTTTCCATTTAAAATGATATTTGTTTCTCTTTTTTGTTTTTCAAAAATTAATTTTGTTTAAAGCTGTTTATAATGTCACAAGCTAAGACCATCTTTACTTGAATTCTCCTGTGGAATCTTCTAATAAATAGATTCTCATCTTAGCAACTAAGTTGTTAAAAAATCTGTGTTCCCTTGTGTTAACGTAAGAAACACCCAAACTTGTAAAGAATTTTTGTGAGTTTAAGTCAAACTGTTGACAATTGCCAGGAAGCAGAATCTCAAAATATAGAGATAATGCTCTGAAGAATGGTGGGTTTTCACTTTGTTTTATACATTACAATCAAAAGAAGAGATGTAAATGGATTACATGAATTACGTTGCTGATAGATTAGGGAGGTGGGAGAAAGGAATATGGGGAAACCTCTAGGATTGAATAAAAAGTAAAATGATAAGATACAAGATACATACTTCTTTTACATAAGTGGGTATAGGATAGTTAACAGTCAACAATTAACAAGATAAAAAGAACAATAAGAGAATCTGTGGTCTCTGCCCTGGCACCCCGCACATTGGTTGTGCCCTGGGAGTCTGTGAAAAGAGAAGTTACAAGTTACCCTGACACACAGGTATGTGATCTTAGATGCAAAAAGAAATAAGTTCAGTAAAGACGAAGTTCATCTTTTTCAGGGAAGATACTGGCCTAGGACATGACTACCCACTATACTGGTAAACTGCTTTTCAATGAAAAGGTTTTAATTTCAGACCATCCTTTGTGGTTACTTTAGGTCTCTTAGTCTGCAAGGCCGCCACACAGGCCTTCCCTGATTTAGGTGAGCTTGTGACCCCTTTTCGTCCACACCTGCAATTTATGATAACTCCATCACTGGAATAATAGGCTGGAGAACTTGATTACTGCAGAAGACAATAAGCAGTGGGTGTAAAAATACCCTTCACGAATCTAGCAGCTCCCCACATATACCAGGTGTTTTATCCTACCCTATTCACTCAGCTCTCTAATACCAATATTCCTTCAGGTCTTTGACCTCACCAAGACCTCCGGTCCATTGGCTCCTCTTTCTTACTATCACCCATTTCCCTAGAGTTCTCATTTCCATCAAAATCTAGTTTTGTACGATCCAACTTTATAACCCCCCCACCTTTGTAAATACATTAATTTCTTCACCTCTCTCTTCCTCTGTTGTTTTCATCTAGCAGAAGCTAAACCCATCTATCCACCTGCTCTGTGCTTAATATCACTAGAGATGCACATATACCACTGGGGCAATTGGGTTCATTTTCCATTACCAGTTATAGCCACAGACCTCAGGTAGGAACTCGGCACAGTCCAGCAGCAGTCCTGTTACACTCTTCTCCTGTCTTCTTTCTCTAGATCACCAAATTGGCTTCCACACCTACAGTTGTTTCACTTTTTTTTTACCTTGCGTTTTCTTTTTTAACCCACTCCAGTTAAACCTTCTCACCTACTCCAATGAGACTGCTCATATTGGATCACAAATGACTTACATGTTGCCTAATCCAGTGACAACTTCATTGTTTTTTACTTTGACTCTCATTTACACTCAAAATAGTAGACCACTCTCTCCTTGAATTATTTTATTCTCTTGCCTTCCTTGACAATACATTTTGTTCTTTCTCCTCAATGACCATTCCTTCTCAGACTCATTTGATAACTTCTCTACTGTCTATCTTTTTATTTCTTAAATTTATTGGAGTGACACTGGTTAATAAAATTATATAGATTTTAAGTATAAAATTATATGGTATATCCTCTGTATATTGAATTGTGTGTTTACCACTCAAAGTCAAATCTCCTTCTATTACCATATATTTGAACCCCTTTGACCTTTACTACCTCCCCCCACACTCACCTTTCCCTCTGGTAACCACCATATTATTGTCTGTGTCTATGAGGTTTTGTTTGTTTGTTCATTTTATATCATACACTAGAGGCCCAGTGCATGAATTCATGCACCAGTGGGGTCCTTCGGCCTGCAGGATCTGGCTGAAACCAGCTCTCCAACATCCCCTAAAGGGTCCCAGATTGCAAGAGGATACAAGCCAGGCCAAGGGACCCCATCGGTGTGTGATCTCGGGGCTAGAGAGAGACGTGGGAGGTTGACTAGCAGGGGAGGGACCGTGGGAGGGCTCCAGGGTGTGTCTGGCCCATCTCACTCAGTCTCAATCAGCCAGACCCCAGCAGCAAGCTAACCTACCAGTCGGACCATCTGCCCCCTGAAGGTCAGAGCACATCATAGCAAGCAGTTGAGCACCTTAGCGTATCATTAGCATATTACCCTTTGATTGGTTGAATGGACGACTAGACACTTAGCACATTAGACTTTTATTATATAGGATATAAATGAAATCACATGGTTCTTGACTTCTTTTTCCAGTTTTTTTTTTTAATTTCAAGAAAAACGACTTTAAATATAATAATGTTACATGCAATAAACACCAGTTATTCAAGAAAATTGATCTTACATATATATAGTATTACATGCAATAAACATTGATATTTCAAGAATAAAAGGATTTTAAGTATAATAATATTACCAAAATTGTACTACCATAGTATATCACAAAAGTTGTAGGGAATTTTAAAAATCTACAAATAACAGGATTACTTCTATTGTATTCTAGTATATTTCTTTCCCCTCTGACTCTATTTTAGTTCATCAGTTTATGTTGTTCATTATATTCCACAAATGAGTAAGATCAAAAGATGTTCCTCTTTCTCC
Organism: Murina feae; assembly: GCA_004026665.1. Classification (NCBI taxonomy): domain Eukaryota; kingdom Metazoa; phylum Chordata; class Mammalia; order Chiroptera; family Vespertilionidae; genus Murina; species Murina feae. The sequence continues at coordinate 3,955 of PVJC01024555.1, read as the reverse complement.
ACCTGGATTATTTCATTTATCATGATGTTTTTAAAGTCTATTTTGTCAGATATGAGTATTACTACTTTAGCTTTTTTTTCTTTTCCATTTACATGTAAATTTTTTTCCATCTTTTCACTTTCATCCTATGTATGTCTTTTGTTTTGAAGTAGGTATCTTGTAGAGAGCATATTGTTGGGTCATGTTTTTGTATCCGTTCAGCTACTCTACACCTTTTGATTGGAACATTTAATCCATTCACATTTAGTGTTATTGAGAGGTACTTATTTATAGCTATTTTAATTCTATATGGCTAGGTTTCTTGATCTGTTTCTTCTTCTCAGCAATCCCTTTAGCATTTCTTGTAATGCTGGCTTGGTGGTGATGAACTCCTTGAGCCTTTTTTTGTCAGGGAAGCTCTTTATTTGACTGTTTATTTTGAATGATAGCCTAGCTGGATATAGTAATCTTGGTCTCAGATCCTTGCTTTCCATCACCCTGAGTACTTTATGCCATTCCCTTCAGGCCTGTAGAGTTTCTGATGAGAAATCTGGTGTCAGCCTTATGGGAAGTCTTTTGTAGGTAACAGTTTTTTCTCTTGCTGCCTTTAATATTCTCTTTGTCTTTAATTTTTGGCATTTTAATTATGATGTGTCTGGGCATGAGTGTGTTTGGGTTCTTCTTGTTTGGGATTCTCTGTGCCTCATGACTTTTTTCTTTACCAGGTTAGGGAAGTTCTCTACTATTATTTCTTCAAATACTTTCTCTATTCCTTTCTCCCTTTCTGCCTCTTCTGGCACACCTGCTATTCTAATATTGTTACATTTCACATTGTCCCACAGCTCCCTTAAGCTATCCTTCTGTTTTTAAATTGTTTTTTCTTTTAGGTTCTCTAATTGAGTCATATTTTCAACTCTGTATTCTAATTCACTGATTCAATCCTCAGCTTTCCCTAATTTGCTGTGTATTTCTTCCAATGTGTTCTTTATTTGTGTTATATCATTCTTTATCTCAGACTGTTTTTTTCATAATTATTATACCTTTTTTCATATTGTTGAGCATTTTTAACATCATTACTCTGAACACTGTTTCAAATAAATTTCTTATCTCTGCTTCATTTATCTTTTCTTCTAGAGAATTCACTACTTTCATTTGGGGGTTGTTTCTTTGTTGCCTCATTTTGGTTGTCTGTTTGCGTTTGTGACTATGATTTAGGTATATCCTCTATATCTCTCCTGGTTCTTAACTTTTTCTGTCTGACTTATTACACTTAATATTCTCAAGATCATGTCCTCAGGTTGTCACAAATAGTAGTTTTTCAGCTTTTCTTATGGCTGAGTAGTATTCCATTGTGCTTATGTACCACATCTTTATCCAATCATTTATTGCAGTACTCTTCAGTTGTTTCCATGTTGCAATGAACACAGGGGTGCATATATATTTGCAAATAAATGTTTTCAAAATTTTCAGGTAGAGACTTAGAAGAGGGGTTACTAGGTCATATGGTAGCTCTATTCTTAATTGTTTTAAATATGTTTTTATTTATTTCAGAGAAAGGAAGGGAGAGGGAGAGTAATATCAATAACAAGAATCATTGATTGGCTGCCTCCTATACACCCCCTACTAAGGATTGAGCCTGTAACCTGGGCATGTGCCCTGACCAGAAATCAAACTGTGACCTCCTGATTCATAGGTCAATGATTAGCCACTGAGCCACACCAGCAGGGCTCATTCTTAATTTTCTTAGGAACCTCCACTGATTTCTATAATGGCTGTACCAGTATATATTCCCACCAGCAGTGAAAGAGGATTGCTTTTTCTCTACAACACTTGTTATTACTTGTCTTACTGATAATATGTATTCTAATAGGTGTGGGTGGTATCTCACTGTAGTTTTTATTTGCATTTCTCTAATAGGAGGTGAGGTTGAGCATATTTTCAACACCCCAACAGGGGATTGAACCACAAACTGGGTATGTGCCCTGAATGGAAATCAAACTGGCCATCTTTTGGTGCATGAGACAACACTCAACCAACTAAGCCACACCTGCCAGAGCCATTTGTATATCTTCTTGAGAGAAGTGTTTGTTCAGGTCCTCTGCCCACTTTTTAATTAGATTATTTTGTTGTTGAATTGTATGAGTTTTTAATATACTTTGACTCTGAACATACCTGATCTTTTCTACTGAGTATCTTAAAGTCAGACTGTCCCCCACTCTGTTCTAAGACCCCTTATTTTATCTATTGCTAACAGCCTACAAGTGATTTCAGCCAGGTTCCTGGCCTTATATTTCACCTGTTTGCCTAAGTTTCCCAAATCTATATCTTCAGTGCTGACTGCTCCCCACATCTCCAGACTTGTGTAACAAACCATCTACTTCATATTTCTTCTTGGATGTCTAATGAGCATCTCAAATTTATGGCTCAAACAAAGCTTTCATGTTTATATTTGGAATTGTTGCTCTGCCAGTGTTCCTATCTCAGTTGTACCACTATTGGATACTTAGTTGGATCAAATAAAAAGTCTTAGAGTTACTTTGATTTCTCTTTTTATCTCATCACTCCCCCTCCTTCCAGCCAATCCATCAGACAATCCTGACAGGTCTACCTCCAAAACATACCCTAAATCTGCTACTTCTTTTTATTACCACCCTATTTCATAACACCTTTATCCCCTATATAGACTACTATAATAGTTTCCTGAGCGATCTCCCTATAATCCATTCACTGCACAGCATCTAAGAACAACTTTTAAATATGCAAATCAAATAATGTCACTGTTACCCTAGCTGGTTTAGCCCAGTGGATAGAGCATCGACCTGTGGAACAAAGGGTCCTGGGTTTGATTCCAGTCAAGGGCACATACCTCAGTTGCAGGCTCCTCCCCAGCTTGAGGTCTTCGTTGGGGCTCATGCAGGAGGCAACTAATGGATGTGTTTCTCTCACATCAATATTTCTATCTGTCTTTCCCTTCCTCTTCTACTCTCTCTAAAAATCAATGAAAAAATATCCTTAAGTGAGGATTAAAATACACACACACTCACACACACACAAATAATGTCACTATTCTCCTTAATTGTAGCTGCCCATAATAATCAGTATGAAATCAAAATACCTCATCCTGTCTGGCTCATGCATCCTGTCTATCTGACCCTGCCCACTTCTCTACCTTGGAGTTTTAACACTCTTCCCTTGGTTTAGTATCCCTGAACTTTTATTCCACAATTGCACAAATCGTATTCCTGCCACCACACCATCTGGTTCCTATTTAGGAAATGTTTTTCCCTTGAGATCTTGTGGTTAATTTTATGGCATTTATACTGTACCTAAAAGTCACCTCCTCAGAGATATCTTCAAAGATCACCTCTTCTAAAATGGCCTCCAATCGCAAAATAAACAATATAGAAACAGACTCATAGATTCAGAGATCAGTCTGATATTTACCAAAGGGGAGGGAGTTGTGGACTTGGTCAAAATGATGAAGGAATTTAGAAATAAAAATTGGCAGTAACAAAAGAGTCATGAGGGTATAAAGTATACAATAGGGAATATAGTCAATAATATTGTAGTAACTGTGTACAATGCCAGGTGGGTACTTGAAATATCGGCGGGAACACTTTGTAAGGTATAAATATCTAACTATTATGCTGTACACCTGAAACTAATACAAAACAATATTGAATGTAAACTATAATTTAAAAATCTTAACTAATAAAAGCGAAATATTAAAATTAACCGTTTCTCCGGGACGGGGTAAGCCACGCCCACTAGCCAATCAGAATGGCTGTATGCAAATTAGCTCAGGCAAGATGGCGGCGGCAGCCCTGGAGGCCAGCACACTGCCAGCGGCAGGGTGAGCGAGATGTGGGGGTGGGCCGGAGGGAGATGGCATGGTGATGGTTGGCGTGGGGGTGGGGAAGCGATAGGAGGGTTGGGTGGGGGTTGGGCAGCGATGGGAGGGTTGGGTGGGGGTGGG
>PVJC01024554.1:0-25463 GCA_004026665.1 Murina feae | reverse complement strand
TGGCGGGTCCTCAGAAGTCAGGTAGGAGGGCAGGCAGCCCTCGCAGAGGAATCTGCCGCAAAGGAAGCCCACCCTCAACGGGAAGTGGGGGACTGGAGTCTCCTGCTGCAGAGCTGCAGTGCCTCCTCCCACCCACAGGGGCCGCTGGTCCATGGCTGTAGGAAAAATTTCACTCCACTGTCCCCTGCCCAGGCCAGCTGGAACCCTCAAAGGAACACACACCTTCCTCCGTGAGCCTGGGGCCCCACTCAGGCGCCCAGTGCCTTTGACTGTTGGTTCTCAGTTCTTTCAAGCGTTTGCACAGCTTTTCCCTTTCAAAGAGGAACCTGGGCTCAAGCAACTGCCTCTCATTGAATACCGACCCTTATCCCTCCTTCTCATCTCTGAGAACCTGTTTTTCAACACCAGCTCCTCCAAACAAAGGATTTGTTCAGCCGTTTCCTCTGTGTTAGAGCTGCATCAAAAGAACACGGACCTCAAAAACCTGGCGGCTGATCTGCTCGCCACCCTACCCCGACATGGACAGGAACTTCTCACACAACATAAACAAAACACAAATGAAGTTCTCATGGATATGCACCTGGAAACTTAGCAGTTCAGACTAGGGCACCAGATGCACTATTTTGATCAGCAGTGTTTTTCTATGGCATTAATACTACTTCGCAAACGTAATGGCTGAATTACTGCCCATAATATGCATATACCATAATTTGGCTGGTGAATCCTCTGCTCCTGGGCATCTAGGTTGCTTCTGTTGCTTGCTAATTTGAATAATGTGATTCCTATCTCTGCATAAATCCTTGTCTATCAGCTTAGACCAGTGGTCGCCAACCTTTCGGACCTCACGGACCACCAGTGGTCCGAGGACCACCGGTTGGCGACCGCTGGCTTAGACTATGTCCTTAGGGTAGAGTCCTGGAAATGGAATGATAAGGTCAGCGTCTCAAAGACTATGAGTCTTTTCAGGACCTTCTTTCTTTTCTTTTTTTAAAATATATTTTTATTGATTTCAGAGAAGAAAAGAGGGAGAGAGAGAGATAGAAGCATCAATGATGAGAGCGAATCATTGATTGGCTAACTCCTGCACGCCCTACACTGGGGATTGAGCCTGCAACCCGGGCACGTGTCCCTGGTCGGAATTGAACCTGGGACCTCTCAGTCCACGGGCTAATGCTGTATCCACTGAGCCAAACCTGCTAGGGCGAGGTCCTTCTTTCATATTGCCAAGGGACTCTCCTGGAAGGTTGTACATACCGGCAGTGCGAGATTCAATTCTAAGACCACTGGGTTATAAGGCGAAGCTACACCGGTTAGGAGTGACTGGGGCGCAACTGAGCTTGAGGTTAGGGTACAGCACCCCCAGATAGAGAAGCTGGGTCAGGAAGAGCAAGCAAAGTCCAGGCTCACAGAGACCACCAAAGCTGGAGGACACTTTAAGACATGAATTCTGGCCCTAGCCGATTTGGCTCAGTGGATAGAGCGTCAGCCTGCGGACTGAAAGGTCCTGGGTTCGATTCCAGTCAAGGGCTCATGCTGGGGTTGCGGGCTTGATCCCCAGTAGGGGGCGTGCAGGAGGTAGTCAATCAATGATTCTTTCTCATCATTGATGTTTATATCTCTCTCTCCCTGTCTCTTCCTCTCTGAAATGAATTAAAAAATATGTTAAAAATAAATTCTGGAGGATAAAGCCACAGATGAAAAGAGAAGAGCCTTTTGGATCCTGAGGCTGAAAGGACAGATGGAGGCCTGAGGCCATGCTGAGGTCCAAGAAAAAGCACAGCAAGTGGAGAAGGGTGTTGAGGGCCCCAGAGCTGTTCATTCCAGAGTATGCAGGCTGTTTGGGTATCTGGGCATGATGTGCACTAGGGTAAGTCTGGAGGAGGTCACTGAATTGAGTTTTAAAAAAGACATTTAGGAAGGGACTAGGGGTGGTGGTTCTAAGACAGGCGAGAAGGAAGGAGTAGTTTCAGAGGATGTTCTCTTGTACAAGGGGCATGAAGATGTCAAAGAAGAGATCTACAGCTGGCCCTTCTCTCCTGCTTACTGAATGAGTCGCTTTTGTTGGATAACAATTTATTATTTATAATATATATATATTTTTTTTTCAATTGATTTCAGAGAGAGAGGAAGAGGAAGCGATAGAAACATCCATGATAAAAGAGAATCATTGACTAGCTGTCTCCTGCAAGTCCCCCACTGAGGATCGAATCCACAATCCAGGCATATGCCCTTGATCGGAATCGAACCTGGGACCCGAGTCCGCAGGCCAACGTTCTACCCACTGAGCCAAATCGGCTAGGGCCAATTTATTTATTTTTTTAAATCTTGCTCATTTGACTATGTCAAGTCTCTTTAAATAGTCGCAGTGGCTGCTTCTCGATAGAACATGGCATGCCTTTCTTTCGAAACTGGGTTGATTTTGTTCTGCTTACACATCTAAAACCACGTGCTGTGCCACACCAGCAGCCGCCTCATGCATCCCGTGTTTACTGCGTCTCTTCAGCTCGATTTAATCTCGTCGTGGTGGTTTCTCGTTTGTTAGTTTTAATCTCATGGGTTTAAAAAAAATAAATTTAGTGTGTCCTCCGCACGCAGTATTTATAGAGTCTACAATTGTGTGCACTAACCGAGCCTTGATACTCACCACTCACTCACTGACTCACCCATAGAAACTTCCGGTCCTGCAAGCTCCAGTATTCAGTACAGTAATCAGGCCGTATCAGCTTGGAGCCTACGAGCAACAGGCTGTATCCCAGAGCCTAAGTATGCAGTAGGCGGTACCATCTAGGCCTGTGTATGTGCCCTCCGTGATGCCATTGCCTACATCGCCTATTTCTCAGAACACACCATTAAGTAGCACATGACTATAACAAGAAGAGATGGGGTCAATATTCTGGAGTTTAGGATGCCCGGAGCCTGCTGTGCACTGTGCGAGGATGGCCAAATAGGTAAGAGGGAGCCATTGACTTACAAGGTAGTGGACATGAACTGGCCTCTGTCACCGCCCAGGCTGCCTTCCCGTCGTCCCTCCTACTGAGTCTGCACTCGGACTCTACTCTGACCAAACCAGCTTGTGTTCTTCCACTTGGAGCCTCCTTTCCTGGGGTCCTACCACCTGGACGGCCATGCCAGCCCCATCCCAATTCCGCCCCCAAGAATCTAAATCAGAAAACATGATTCGTTCCTCTGAGTAATCCTTCATACCGCTGATTGCTCTCGATTGCTTGCGGTTCCGTTCTTTTAGTTATCTCTCACAGTATGTCCCCTTTGTCCTGTGCAAGAATGGGACTTTGCTTTATGGCTCTGTTTACTTCTCTAGTATTAGACGTCCAGTGCGGTAGAAATATCTACTCTTGTTAGTTAATTCAAATATATGGTAAAACAATACAGGGATCTCTGGTATGACATAAACAGCTTTATAATAGCTCAGGCCCTAGCTGGTTTAGTTCAATGGGTAGAGCATCAGCCTGTGGACTGAAGGGTCCCAGGTTTGATTCCAGTCAAGGGCACATGCCCAGGTTGTGGGCTCGATGCCCAGTAGGGAGTGTGCAGGAGGCAGCTGATTAATGATTCTCTCTCATCATTGATGTTTCCATCTCTCTCTCCTTGTCCCTTTCTCTCTGAAATAAATAAAAATATTAAAAAAATAAATAAAAGCTGAGTAACATGAAATTATGCAGGAAAGGGTGTGTGATGCCCTTATTTAATGCGCAAGTTTTATTGACTCCTTTAGCATGAACAGCATGAGGAACTCAACTTTTATTACTGTAATTAAGCATGACGTCAGGAAGGGGAATGCGTGGTGACTAAGAAGGCATCGGTAGCCAACCACCAGCCCGACAGCATATATGTATCTGATTATAAGGCTGGAACAGCTTTTCATCGTGTGTGTGTGCACACGCACGCACGCCTGTGCGCGAGATAAGCATTTTCAGTGCTGATTCCTATGTGTGTAAGTATTCCATATATCTTGTCATCCAAACTCTGAGACTATTTGAGAATGAAAAGGAGACACTATTAACATTTTGCTAAGGCAATAAGCATAAACCAAGACTGTCTCGGGCATGAAAGCACCCTCTGATTTTATTATAGACAACTTCACCCATAGGTTTAAGGAAGCAACGCAAATCATAGCCAAGGGATTATTCGTCACTGTTTTCGAACAGCCAGCAGGAAGCTTTTCCAATAGCTAAAGACATCATAGAACCATTGCATGCTGGGACTTAACACTCCCAAACTTTATCTCCATCATCAATAGGTCTGGCCTGGAGGCCTGGCGTCGGGCGTTCTGAACTCCCTGCCCAGTTCCACACAGGCAGCACCGGCTGTGGCACTCAAGTGAGAGCCCTGGGTTTCTCAGCGCCTGTGCCATCCTGGCCTTCAAGGGAATTTCATGAACATTCTAGTACTGTTTCTCAGCCACGTCCTTTCCCAGTTCCCTCGCAGTGATTAAGTTGATGAGGTCCAGGCTCAAAAATCTCACCTCAGTCCTTAGAACCCTCTTTTAGTGAGATATTCTGAAGGAAAAGTTTCTCTGTCCGGGTGGTAGATGTTGCTGGTTTAAAAAAAAAAAAAAATCCACCCTAGCCAATTGGGCTCAGTGGATAGAGTGTGGGCCTGTGGACTGAAGGGTCCCGGGTTCGATTTCGGTCAAGGGCACATACCTCGGGTGCAGGCTCCTCCCTGGCCCGGACCCTGATGGGGGGGGGAGGGGGGTGGAAGGCAACCAGTCGATGTGTTTCTCTCACATCGATGTTTCTCTCTTTCTCTCCCTCTCTCTTCCACTCTCTCTAAAAATAAATGGAAAAAACATCTTCAGGTAAGGCTTTAACAACAACAAAATCCTTCATATTTGGGGGGGAATGGGTAAATAGGAACTTTGTGTCTAATTTTGCTGTTAACCTAAAACTATTTTTAAAAGAAAGTCTCTATGAAAATTTTAGAAAATGAGCTAGCCTTAGAGAAAGGTTCTTTTTTTAAAAAAAGTATATTTTTTAATGGATTTTTTACAGAGAGGAAGGGAGAGGGATAGAGAGTTAGAAACATCGATGAGAGAGAAACATCGATCAGCCGCCTCCTGCACAACCCCCACTCAGGGATGTGCCCACAACCAAGGTACATGCTCTTGACCGGAATCGAACCTGAGACCCTTCAGTCGGCAGGCCGACCTCTATCCACCAAGCCAAACCGGTTAGGGCTAGAGAAAGGTTCTTAAGTGGGCTCCTGGAGTAGCCAGGCAAACACCTATTAAGAACTAAGTGTGCCAGGTTCAGTTTGATGCACTTGAACTCATTTGCTCCTCCCAGCACCCCATCATCCGAATTTTACAGAGGAAAGTGGGGCACAGAGAGGTGATTACTTGCCCAAAATCACAAGGCTAGGAAGGGCCGAGGCAGGATTCAAGTCCCAACAGCACAGGCGCCAGAGCTGGTTGCTCTCAGCCATCCCTTAAGGATCCAGAAAAAGCAATCACTGATTTTGCATGAAGAGAGTAAACAGAGCTCACCACCTGCTGCGGCCACCGCTGCCTGCTGCCTCCCATGGGAACTCGAGGACTTTCCGAAGGGCTGGGAAATCCTGCCGAGAGGCCCCAGGAGTGTGTAGAGGCCAGCTCCACTTGAGTCAATCCCCTTGTTCTCTCTATAACAAGGCACTCACATGCTTTCAGAAGAGCACTTCACAGCCTCATCCTAACCCCTAGTCATCCCAGGCCGAGCCTCGCTAACCCGAAGGCAAAAAGGAGTCCGTTCTGTCTCTTAAATGGCCTCCCCCAGAAAAACTTCACAGAATGAAATAATACGATTCGACAGAATATGGCAAGAGCCAAAGCAGAGGGGAGGAAATGGACACCATGGACAAATAAGAGTTGCAGGTGGGAAGGGGTCGTCACTGAAGCTAGCCAGGGCTGCAAAGATGTGTGTGTCTTTTCCTCCTTCTTCCTGGACCAGCACTCACCAGAGCTCGTTCTGTGCTGCCTTTTCAGCCTCTGTGACGCGGTCGTGTTTTAGAATTCCTGAACTGGGTGGACACGTCCTTTTCTGGAAATGTTGGCTGTATCTGTGTTCCTGACCTGGTGGGGGGAAAAATCAGTCTGCCCCATGGTAAGTCCATCCGGGGTTTACGCCTCACAGCTGCTTTCTGTGGCTCTGAATCAAGCTGGAGGAATCTTCCCAGATCTCAGGAGCCCATTCAATCCTTTAATGACCAAACAAGACATCTCAGTCCCCTTTTGCCCACAGAAGCAGAGGCAACCCTGTATTGGGCCAGCCTGTTTCCCCAGCACATGTGCAGACATATGTATGGCCACCAAGCAGAACTATCTAAAGACACAGAACTTGCCCTGACCGGTTTGGCTCAGTGGATAGAGCGTCAGCCTGCAGACTGAAGGGTCCCAGGTTCGATTCCGGTCAAGGGCATGTACCTTGGTTGCGGGCACATCCCCGGAGGGGAGTGTGCAGGAGGCAGCTGATCGATGTTTCTCTCTCATTGATGTTTCTGACTCTCTATCCCTCTTCTCCCTTCCTCTCTGTGGAAAATCAATAAAATATATTAAAAAAAATAAATGAAGACACAGAACTAGAAAACAGTGGAGCCGAAGTGCGCGGGCACACACACACACATGCACACACACAACTGGCAAACAGATCTAAAGTGCTTTTCTGGAACCCGAAGTTGCTTTCACACAGAGTCAGGACTAGAGAGGTCCCTCACTAAAATCCTTCGCTACGGAAGCCTAGATTTTTCCTTCCCAAGATGGAATAGATAAATGCCGAGGTGAACCTTTTTTTAGGTAAACATGAAAAATGGAGCAATGGCAAAGGATTCTCTCTCCTCTTTCGTGCTGGAACACCATGGCTGTGGGTTCTCTCAAAGGCAGACCTAGATGGTCTGGGGCTAAATTCAGGCCTGGGCGGCTGTTCCTGTTCGGACAGGAACTTTAGGACGGGAATGGGCTTCAGGAGTCCCTGGCCGACAGGTTTTTATGCAGTGCGTTGTGGTCCAGTGCTGATGGGCCTTCTAAGGGTCATTGAAACCCGAGGCATGGGACACTTGGATGGGTGAACAGGATATTGGAAGCTCCATTTTTTCCTTGACACAATTCTAAAATACGTGGGGGAAATTAACATCGCTACAAATACCACTTCCCTTCTCTGGCTAAATGGCTCCTCCCATCTTTTCCAGCCCTATTGTCCCCTGGTAGGGTGGTGCTGTCGGACAGCCCCAAAGGAGTTGCATTTCAAGTCAGTCAAGTGTTCTATTCTTGGTAGAGCGCATGCCACTCATAGAATTTTAGCGCTGGGCCTAGTTCCCTAGACCTCTGGGGGTGAGTGGGTGGGGAGCCAGGGTGGACTGAATGCCTGCTGAAATCGGGGTGCATGCATAAAGGTTGAAGTGACTAGCTCAAGGCCGTGCAACAGAGGCTCGGTTCTAGGTTAGACTCCAAAGCCTCCATTCTTTCTGGCCGCCTCAGACTCAGCGAGGGTCGAGGGTCGTCTTAAGGGCTGCAAGGACAACGGGGCACGACCTAATCAGCTTCCTAGCTTCCCTAGCACGAAGGGGCTGAGGCGGCTGCCCCCACATCCTCCCCTCTCCTTGCGGTTCGGTCACTCCCTTTCCTCCCTCGTCTCTCCCCTGGCCGGACCCCCTGTTCCACCCCGTGTCCTGGGCTACAGGTGAGTCAGTCGTTCGGCCTGGAGCCATCAGCTCCCGCAGCTGAGCTACCAGATGGTCTCCCTCCTCTCCCCGCAACCCTCGGGGACACCAGACCTTACACAGCGCTCCCTAACCAGCTGGAGATCACAACTGCCCCCCTCTCTGCACCCGCCCCCACCCGCACCAGACGCGACCCGTGTTTCAGCCCTCTTCCCTTTTCCCGCCCCCCTCCGGGCTGGCCTTATCCAATCAGGGCTTGGCCCTCTTCCCTTTTCCCGCCCCCCTCCGGGCTGGCCTTATCCAATCAGGACTTGGCCCACGGGCCAAAGACGTCAAAAGTAACCAATTGTCTTCCTTAAGGTCCCCGCCTTTACGCTGAGGAGCAGCTCCGTCGGCCAATGGGCTGTCTCCTAAACGCCATGAGCGCGCGGGGCTCGTAGAGCGGCGGCTGAGCCGCCCAATGAGCCGCGGGCTTCCGTGCTTGGGGGCGTGGGAGCAGCGGTCGTCAAGGGGCGTGGCGCCAGTTGCCTGGGCGGGCCCGGGAGCCGCGGGAGCTGCCCTGGCCAGGGGTTCCGGCTGCTGTTCCATGAGCGCCGCGGAGCTGCCAGGAACCGGGCTGGGGGCGAGCTGGGCCTCTGTCGTCAACCGCACACAGGTAAAGCCGGGGCCGAGCCAACCCCGCTCAGCCGGGGTCGCGCCCCGCATCGGTCGGGTCAAACCCCCGAAACCTCGCGGTCCTCATCGCGGCTCGGCCCGTCGCACCCGCTGCCCGCGCGCCCGGGGATCTTCGGGGCCTGGCACCTGGCGCCACGGAGTCCCGAGGGCCGATTCGCAAAGTGGCGGGGAGGGAGGCTGCCCGGCCCGCAGCGGGTTCGCGTTCCTGAGAGCCCTTTGTCCCCTCCTGCCCCGGCTCCCGAGTTGGGGACACCCCGGGCTGTAGCCTCGCCGCCGGCCATCGCTCCGTCGGTGCGCACTCTTGGCACCGCCGGGGAGGGCGGGGGTGCTGGCTCCGGCTGGGTGACGGAGGTCCAGGATCCGCATCTGAGAAGAGGGCCAAGGGGCCTGATTGTGTAGCCCCGGGTGTTGGAGGGGCCTCTGCGTCCAGGGCTCCAGGGGTACACCTAGGACCGCCGGGTTCAAGTGGTCGGAAGGCAGCTTTGGACCCACTCGGAGACGCACTGATGGCGCTCGCCCGGGCTCCGAGCACCGTCCTAGGCGCTTTGTGGGGCTTTCCCACCGGGAGAGCTGTCCAGCAGGTGCAGGTGGCTGCCTGCCAAGGGGAGGCAGCCGGCGCCCCGACCTTGGAAGGGTCCGGGCAGAGGGGCAGGTTCCAGCCACCTGTCAGGGATGCTTAGGCAGGACCCCCAGGAGGACTGCGTGACCCACCTGTGAAGCCTTTCTCCACGCAGACGCTCCGCTCCGGGGGACTTGCACGCCTCGCCTGGGGCAGTTGGGAAGGGGATGCTGCATTCACCCATCACGCATTTCGTGGTCTCAATGTCAAGAGTGGGTGTTAGTTAGCAAAGAGAAAATAGACTAGACCCAAAATGCAAGGTGTCTGTAGCCACCATGGGACTCCCTTAGTTTGGAGTGTGGACTGCCTCTCCTAACCTTCCGATTCCTCATTCAGCATGTCAGCTTCACCTCCATTCCATTAAGGGGATTTGATCCAGCTCCTGAGAAGGATCTGGGGAGACTGGAGGTTGGACAGCGTTAATGTGATCTGCGCCCAGAGCTTTTTTGAGGGCCATTTTGTTGAAACCACATTAAGCAGGATCCAAAAGAGAAACCATAGAGTATCGGTTGACTGCCCCCTGTCATATGAGATGACATAATAGTCTCCTGAAGGTCAGGAGGCAGGGGACTTTGACACCACTTGCTGCCTGTTTATGATGAATTAACTTTGAATAACCAGTCAGAAAAGCAGATCAGTCGATACAGCTCTGACTCGTGGCGTTTTTATTTATATTTTTGTCAGTCCTCGCCCGAGGATATTTTGCTTTGATTTTCAGAGAGAGTGGGAGAGATAGAAACATCGATGCGAGAGAGACACATCGCTTGTTTGCCTCCTGCGCACATCCCGACCAGGGCTGGGGAACCTGCAACCAAGGCATGTGCTTTCGACCAAAATCGAACCCGGGACCCTTCAATCCACAGGCCAGTGCTCTATCCACTGAGCCAAACTGGCTAGGGCTGGACTGGTGACATTTCAGAGCTGAAAACAGCTTAGATAGAGCTCATCCAATCTTTCTCCTCATTGCACAGGCGAGGGGAGGTCGCTGGTCATCACAGAGCATGAGTGAAGGGTGTTCTGTGGACTCGGTCTGTCAAGTTGATGACTTGTGTTCACTCCCACTCTTGGTGTTTAAATGCTAGGGGAGTGCAGAGAGGTTAGGAGCACAGATTTTGGTGTCATAGTGCCTGGACTTGAATCCCAGCCTTGCTTCTTTCTAGCTGTAACCTTGGGCAAATTACTTAACCTCTCCAGGCCTCTGTTTGCTCATCTATAAAACAGGAGTAATAATGGTACTTAAATTAAAAAGGTTTTTTGAAAGGTACATGAGTTACTGTATCTGAAGCGCTTAGCATGGTGTCTGGCACATAATAACCATTACACATTTGCTGAATACAATGTTCTGTTGGCCTTTTATACAACTTTCTTCCTGTCTACACCCAATGTTTTCTATCGGGAGTTCATTTCTCTCCCTGCCTTCTCCCCTGCAGTTCATTTAACATATTCCAGGTTGTATTGTAGCACAGACGTCTGTGGGGTTTTCCAAGTCGCTCTGCGTTTTGTCTGTCTGTCTTTCATTAAATTAGGGCGTTCATTTTTCTCTGTCAGTTTTTTCCTTGTAATTTACCCTCTTTTTTTTTTTAAGACTCCAAACCTGTTTTATTTTTTTTAAAAAGGAGGAGGAATCCCTCTGAGAGCTAGTCTCCAATGATAGCAGTCTCCACGCGTTCTTCCAAATACCTCTTGCCTCTGCTTGACTCTCCTTCCCAGTTGTCAGTGTGATGCGGCTCGATTATAAATGGATGAACATTTTTAGATTAAGATTTCATGAGCCACTGTATTAAGTGCTTTTCGGAAGTCCAGGGATCGTGTGTCAAATGCATTTAAGCCAGTTACTTAGTCATTCGAGCAGCGCCAGCGCCTGCCTTGCGGGGCAGACACACAAGTGTGTAACTGGTCCGTGTGCTAAGCCAGCTTGTTCACCGGTTCTCCTGTGTTTTTTCTGTTCTTTCCTTGAAATAAACCAGATGGCAAGTACCATGGAACAATTTTTTTCCTCTCATTTGAGTTGGGAAAGTTCCCTCTCTTCCCTTTTTATTTTCACCTTCATTTCCTTTATCACCTCTGCAGTTTTGATAGATACCTACTCTGTTTGCCAGCTAATTTTTTTTTATATAAAATAAGATTTTTGTTGATTTCAGAGAGGAAGGGAGAGGAGAGAGAGAGAAACATCAGTGACGAGAGAGAATCATTGATCAGCCGTCTCATGCACCCCTCCCTACCCCCCACTGGGGGTCCAGTCTGAAACCCGGGCATGTGCCCTTGACCGGATTCAAACCCGGGACTCTGCAGTTCGCAGGCTGGCGCTATTCACTGAGCCAAACCAGCCGGGCGCTATTCACTGAGCCAAACCAGCCGGGGCATGTTTGCCAGCTAATTTAATTCCTTTTTATTTAGGAGATGCCTGTCACCTTTATTTCTTGCAGGAATCTGGTCACCTTTGCTTTTCTCTTCTCTGTTTTTACTAGAATAAACCAAAGATGGTCACTGTTCATTAGTTGGCACCTTCTTAAGAGTTGATTCTGAGGTTTGTTTTTTCGTTTGGGACATTCCAGAGCGCGGCCATCTTAGAATAATTGCTTTAGTTCCAATGTTTGTGTGTTAATAATGGGCCCCTTTCTCTCTGTCTGGCTCTCTTTTCTCATAACGTCCTGGTGAAAGGGCTTCTGATTTACTGTTCTTCTTTTGTTTGTTGTTTTGTTTTTTGTTAATCCTCACCCAAGGATGAACAAAATCCTTTTGTATTTTCCCATCGATTTTTAGAAAGAGCGGAAGGGAGAGGGAGAAACTTGGATGTGAGAGAGATACATCGATGGGTTACTTCCTGCATGCACCCCGACCAGGGCGTGGAAACCTGCAACCAAGGTGCATGCCCTTAACCGGAATCGAACCCGGGACCCTTCAGTCCACGGGACAACACTCTACCCACTGAACCAGACCAGCTAGAGTTATTCTTTCATTCTTTACGCACACCTTCCTCCTGGTGATCTCCGGCAGGGCCCACAAGGAGTACAGGGGTTCCCCACTGCTCTTGTCCAGAGCACAGAACATTTCTTTGGTCCCATGGAAGACAGGGTCAGAGTCTGTCTTATTTTTTGCCTAAAACCTGGCTCTTGCCCTAATCGGTGTGGCTCAGTGGATAGAGCGTCCGCCTGCGGACTGGAGGGTCCCAGGTTCGATTCTGGTCAAGGGCGTGTACCTTGGTTGCGGGCACATCCCCAGTGGGAAGTGTGCAGGAGGCAGCTGATCAATGTTTCTCTCTCATCGATGTTTCTAACTCTCTATCCTTCTCCCTTCCTGTCTGTAAAAAATCAATAAAATATATTTTTATAAAAACTTAAAAAAAAATAAAATAAAACCTGGCTCTTTGAAAAGCCGTAGCAGAGAGAGACTTACAATGTAATGAAACTCCATGTGGCAGAACTCTGCTCTGACCTACTACTTGCAACATTCCGGTTCTTATCGCAGTGCGGGATCACTTTCATATCTGCACGTTTATTTTTGTTGTCCTGCTTCCAGGGCATCATGTTTCTGCATTAAACGTTTTCTGTTTATGAAATGGCTGGTGTGGACGGGCGGCCAGACCTGCTGTTGCCTTTGAAGCCTGTGCACTGGACCCCGTTGGGTGACGCAGTTACACAAGGACCCATTCTCTGATCTTTTCTTTTATTAATATATTTTTAGTGGTTTTACAGGGGAAGGGAGAGAGAGAGAGAGAAAGAGAGAGAAACATCAAGGACAAGAGAGAATCATTGATTGGCTGCCTCCTGCTCACCCCACCGTGGGGATCGAGCCCGCAACCTGGGCCTGTGCCCTGACCGGGAATCGAACCCTGACCTCCTGGTTCCTAGGTCAATGCTCAACCACTGAGCCACACCGGCCGGGCCATTCTTCGATCTTTTATAGTAAAGTAGCATCTAGGCGAAGAGCTGAGAAGAGGATTGGAGCACTGAGACCGCTGGGCCTGACTGGTTTCTGATTTTCTTTTATTCTCTGTGCGTGAAGGTCCATTAAGTTCTGCAAACTGAGCATCTGGTGTGTGCCGGCGACACAGCTGTCCAGATTAACAAGTGTGTTTGGTTTGCTGCAGAAAGATGATTTTACTTGTATTGTACATTAGAACCTTTTAATGTTTTTAATTAAAAATCACTTTTTCAAATAGATAATACATTTATGTGATGAAAGGAAATATTACAAAAGGCTGGACGGTAAATAATGCCTCTGTCCACCCAATTCTGCCACCTCTTTTTTTTTTTTTAAGAAAGATATTTTGTCTTCTTTTTTTATTTTTAATATATATTTTTATTGATTTCAGAGCAGAAGGGAGAGGAAGAGAGAGTTAGGAGTGGAGAGAGAGAGAAAGAAACATCCATGGTGAGAGAGAATCATGGATCGGCTGCCTCCTGCACGCCCCACACGGGGGATTGAGCCCGCAACCCGGGCGTGTGCCCTTAACCAGAATCAAACCCAGGACTCTTCAGTCCACAGGTCAACGCTCTATCCACTGAGCCACACCAGCCAGGGCCTCTGCCAACTAGTTTTGTTCCTGAGAGGCACCCGTGTTACTGATTTTTTTCATCCTCCAGAGTTGTTCCAGGCACAGCCAGGGTATTTCATACATCTGTTAGCAGATTCGTGATGAATTCCACTCCCCTTTTATACAACTGGTAGCATGCTATGGGGAACCCTGCTTCTTGTCACTTAATACGCCTGGGCAGTATGCAAAGAGCTTCCGTGTCACCTTTTATGAAGGCTGTGTGTTTTAAATACCTGTTTTTTTGTTTCTAATGATGCTAAGAACCAGTCTTATTTGGGCCGCAGCTTTGCATGGAGATAACGTATAGCATTTTATGGAGATTGGGGGCAAATACTTTTCTTCTCTACATTCTGCAGCTCTGAGCCTGGGAAGAGGCCAGGAGAGGTGGAGGGCTTAGTGGGAAACGCTGGAGATTGAGGGCCCTGGGCCCTTCCTCTTGCCTCCTGTGCTGGAATCGCCAGGGAAAGCTTGCTGTGCCTTATCTGGTCTTTAGAGAAGGCTCTGATATTCCTGAAAACATGTCAGCACCCCCTCTCTGCCTGATCCCGTGTCCTGCACCCAGGCTGGCTCCGCGTGTCCTTGTCCTCGGCATCGGAATGACTTCCTGATTGGGTATCTTTGGTGGATGTCCCACCCCTCCTTTTCTCCCACTCCAGGAAAGCCAGCTCTCCCACCTGCGTTGAGAAACACCCATGGTTCTCAAGCCAGCATTTGGGAAGAGAATTTCCGTTGCTCTCAGTAGCAGAGTTGCCCACGTTCTCCAAGTCACCTGACCATTTCCGAGGCCTGAACCTGGCGTGGCCTCGCACAGCTTTCGCTGATGATGACCCCATAAGAAGAGAATTTCGGTTCTTCATATTTGACTTTCCCGTGACTACACTTAGGGCTTAACATGACCATACTGATGTCAACACGGTCTTTTTTAAAAATGTATTTTGTATTGATTTCAGAGAGAAAGAGGGAGGGAGAGAGAGACAGACACATCAATGATGAGAGAGAATCATTGATCGGCTGACTCCTGCGCGCCCCTGACTGGGGATTGAGCCCACAACCCGGGCATGTGCCCTTGACCAGAATTGAACCTGGGACCCTTCAATGCACAAGCCAATGCTCTATCCACTGAGCCACACCAGCCAGGGCCCAACATGGTCTTAAATGGTTTCTGTGACTCCCAGAATCACGCCTCTGTTGTGCTTCTCTTGTTCCTTTAATGTGCCTTAATCTGCTTTTCTTTACCTCTGAGTCTAATTGAGTCACCTTGAAATTGAATTGAATCTTCAAGATATTACTCAGCCAATCTAATCTAGCGTCGTGACTTTCTGGTCTTTGCTCATTGCTGGGTGTGCACATTACCAGTCAGTTGTACCACAGATACTGTGTTATATAATATGAGGAGAGGGACACTCTGTCCAGTCTCCCTGGGTATAAAAGAGAGAGAAGCTTATTAAAATTTCCCCATTGGTTTTTATTTTATTATTACTTTTTAAATATATTTTATTGTTTTTTTACAGAGAGGAAGAGAGAGGGATAGAGAGTCAGAAACATCGATGAGAGAGAAACATCGATCAGCTGCCTCCTGCACACCCCCTACTGGGGATGCGCCCGCAACCAAGGTACATGCCCTTGACCGGAATCGAACTTGGGACCCTTCAGTCCACAGGCCGACACTCTAGCCACTGAGCCAAACCGGTTAGGGCTCTCCATTGGTTTTTAGTTCCTCTAATATATACTCTTCTACATGCTGTTTACTTAGTCATGTCCGTGAGAACAGTAAATAGCAAGCAGGAAGTCCAATATAGACTTGCCAAATTTTAATTTTTTCAAATAAGGAAAAAAACAATCCTGTCTCCCATTGTTAGCATCATTTGAGAAAATATATTTTAACACCCAAAATGAGGGAGGGTCCTTGTGCCAGAATAAAGGGCAACCTTCTCTGTAGAGCCTTTAAGACAGACAGGTGCCTCCCTTCTCTGACTTCCTGGAGCCTTGCCCAGGGCCTGGCACAGAGAAGGTTCTGGGGCCTCAATTTCCTCTTTTGCATGAATAATAACTCACAGAATTACGGGGCGTAGCAAATGAGGTAGTGTCTGAGGATGTTCTTTGCGAACAGTAAATTCTGTAATTGGTCTGAACTGTCAACACCAGCGCATGTGGTGACATGTTTGAGGAGCCGCTGAGGTCATATCTTAAAATCACAAGCATTTGATAAATGTGGAGATATACAAATAAGAATTTTTAGCATCGTCTAGTTCTGCTCTGTCACTTGAAAAGATATAGTGACTTGTGCCCTGCTCGTGTGGCTCAGTGGCTGAGCACTGACCTATGAACCAGGCGGTCACGGTTAGATTCATGGTCCCGGCACATGCCCGGGTTGCGGGCTTGATCCCCGGTGGGGGACATGCAAGGGGCGGCCCATCAATGATTCTTTCTCATCATGGATGTTTCTATCTCTCTCTCCCTTCCTCTCTCTGAAATCAGTAAAAATATATTTAAAGCCCTAGCTGGTTTGGCTCAATGGATAGAGCATTGGCCTGTGGACTGAGGGGTCCCGGGTTCGATTCCGGCCAAGGGCGCATGCCTGGGTTGTGGGCTCGATCCCCAGTGGGGGGCATGCAGGAGGTAGCCAATCAATTCTCTCTCATCATTGATGTTTCTCCCCTGCTCCTTTCGTCTCTAAAATCAATAAAATATATTTTTTAATATATATGTATATTTAAAAAAAAAAAGATATAGTGACTTTTTAGCATCAGCCAGAGAATACTCACGTGTGGTTCATAAACTTAATGCTCTCTCTGTGTGCCGATAGGGAAGTTCATGGTCTGGAATGGGGCAGGGCCAGGCTGGACTGAGTGGGCTAAAGACCCCGACTTTGACTGTACACCCAGTCCTCTGACCTTGTTGGCTAAAGCAGACCCCACCTTTGCCTTCTCTAGTGAGCACACCACTGCCCCATTAGCATTGTGTCTGTGTGTTTAATTTTTATTATAATAGCAGGACACTTATGTTCCCATGTCACAGGTAAGGGAACTGAGGTGCAAAGAGGCGAAACTTGCCCAGAGTCCCATAACCAGTAAATGGTAGAGTTGGGCTTCGGGCCGGACCTGACCTTTTCCCAAGTCTGGGAATTCATCCACCCTCTTGTGAGCGGTCTCTCGACCCCAGCATCGGTTCACACCCACAGAAAGCATCTCCGCGAAGCAGAAATCTTTGTAATGCCATTGGTCCTGCCCTATTTCCGCAGACCTGTTTCAGACACCGCAGATATTTGAGAAAGAATTTCTCTGTTTGCCTTGGGTGTTGGAAAGGATTCCTATTTTTCAGTGACACGTACATCTCAGTCTAGGTTAACCTAGGATTAATTCTAACCAAATTTATATTTTCCGGCCCAGCCGGCATGGCTCAGTGGTCGAGCATTGACCTGTGAACCAGCAGATCAAGGTTCGATTCCCAGTCAGGGCACATGCCCAGGTTGTAGGCTCAATTCCCAGTGTGGGGTGTGCAGGAGGCAGCTGCTCAATGATTCTCTCTCATCATTGATGTTTCTCTCTCTCTCTCGCCCTCTCCCTTCCTCTGGAACCAATAAAAAAATATATTTAAAATTTTTTTTATATTTTCTGGATCATATAAGTTCATGTCGGATGGAGAATACCATGGACAGTGTTGTTGCATTGGATGTGCGGGAGTGAGTAGCAGAAAGCATGAGTCGTCCAGTGGTATTTCCGGGTTTATCTGAACGCCAACAGTCAATGGGTGAATCCTGTCTTCCTTCTCTTCGGGGACCTTTACTTCTGGTGCCTCAAACAGCCTGTTTTTGCTCTGAATTCTCTTTATTGGTGAACAGTTTCTGAAGTAGATGATAATTCTTTGAAGCTAGTAGAAGGTGCTTTGGACAAACAGAAAAGAGGGGGAAAGAAATACAGCACTGGACATTCGTTTCTACAAGTGATGGAAAACAGAAAGCTTTCATGTTGATGGATAGTCATTTGCCTGAACTTTGAGATATTCTTGAAACTATCCAAAAGCCGCTGACGGCCCAGGTCACACTGAGCTTTCTTTTTGTCGGAGCATGGTAGTTACTCACGAAGGCCTGTACCTCTCAGCTCAGCCCAGTGCAACAATCTCAGAAGAAAATTTTGCTCAAGAGACTAGAGTCTTTCCCACAGACTCCATAAATATTTACAGAGTGCCCACTGAGTGCTCAAGACCATAAATTTAAATTTCTGTAGAATTTACACATGAGGCTGGTTTGGCCCAGTGGATAGAGCGTTGGCCTGTGGACTGAAGGGTCCTGGGTTCGATTCCAGTCAAGGGCATGTACCTTGGTTGCAGGCACATCCCCGGCCCAAGCCCTGGTCAAGGGCACATGTAGGAGGCAACCAATCAATGTGTCTCTCTCACATCGATGTTTCTCTCTGCTCCCTTTCCCATCCCCTCTCTAAAAATCAATGGAAAAATATCCTCGGATGAGGATGAACAATAAACAACAAAATAATTTACACCTGAGCATTGAATTAGACAGGCGTAGACAGAATCCCCAGCAGAGATTAAAGGGCTGTGACCCGCCACCGTCATGGAGAAATGAGACTTTCAGATCCTCTGGATACAAGAGGGTCTTTGCAAGACGCGAAGGTGGGAGATGGCGTGATTGTCAGGGCCTGGAGGGGGTGGGCTCCCACGCGGAGGTCCCCGTGTAGTTCAGAGGTTGAACAGAACCGTCTGGAAGCCGTTGAGGGCTTGCAGTGATGTTCAGATGGTGGATGGCGGTGCTTGTCTAGCGCCCCGTGGATCAGGCTACACCCACTCACACCCACTACCACACGTGAGTCCCTCAGGTTGCCAGCCCAGCACGTGTGCGACACACATGTGCCCTCTTCCAGGCTGACCTTTGAAATTCCTTTGGCAGTAAAGCCCCGAAGCTTCATCCCACAGTGACTCACTCCCTCTGCTCCCAAACCCGTCCCTCTTGTCCCATCTGCCCGTCTCCTGACAGCCCCGCATTCCCAGCCTCCCCTCAGCCTCTGAGCCCAGCCCAGGCTGTGCCCACTCCTCCTTCTCGCCTCTTCTGTTCCATGTCTTCCTCTGAGGCCACCTCCTTCTCCTTTCCGTCTCCTTTGTTTGAATTCCTCTAGTATTTATAGGTGGCACTTCAGGATTTCATAATTATGCATAGATTTGCACTGTTTTCTCATTATCTTATACTGCCCTGCGTTATGCTTTTTAAAAAATATATTCTTATTGATTTCAGAGAGGAAGGGAGAGGGACAGAGAGATAGAAACATCAATGATGAGAGAGAATCATGGATCAGCTGCCTCCTGCACACCCCCCCAGTGGGGATGGAGCCCTCCACCCAGGCATGTGCCTTTGACTGGAATCAAACCCGGTCTGCAGGCCTGTGCTCTATCCACTGAGCCACACCAGCCAGGGCCTGCATTATGCTTTTTTCATAGCCCCACCAGAGCTCAGCATGAAGCTGATACTGAGGTACCCACAGGGAGTGGGGTGAAAGGTCAGAAAGGGAGTGTAGTTTCACAAACATCCCCAGCGATATCGACACCCTTTTTGGGGGGGAGGGGGCGATGGTCAGTCCTCTTTGTGTGTAAGCGATGGCCTTATCCATCAAGGCTCTCCCAACACCCACCGGTAAATCCGTTCTGGGGAAATGCGATCCCTCTCCTAATTATGGAGAAGCGTTTACCTCATTTCTGATGAAATCGTCTTCCTTGGTGGCTGGTCCCTCCCAGGACACGTGCCTACCTGGGGAAGGAGTCCCAGGGCGAGGAAGAGCTACTGGAAATGAGCTTCCTGGGAAAGGAGGGAGGAGAGGGGGATGCGTCGGGACTGTGCACTGCCAGGACCCCTGTTAGCACAGACGCAAGGACGCACCTTGACACTGTTCCCATGAACTTGACAATGGACACTTATCACTCGGGGATTTATCAAGTGCATCATGGTTCCGTGTTACAAGAATCAAGCGTGTGTCCTGGGACTAATTTAAAACTTGTTGGAGGAGGCCGGAGCAGTTCATCAGCTGGCTCTGCCATTGTTTGTGAGGTCTCTGTGTGTGAGGGAAGAGGGAAAATCCTTTTGCAGGATTTTCTATCTGTTGGATTTCTATCTGGGGAGTTTACGAAGGCAACATGGAGGAGAGTCCGGCAGTGGTGATAGTATAGCTAATATTTGGGCGCTTAGCTGAATTGCAGAGGCAAAGAAACCAAGCCAGTCAACATCTGTGCACAGAATACAGTTTGTATTGTGCTAACAAGCAGCTTGGGAGTGTTTGCCTCGTTAGCTGATTACGGTCTCTTGGTTGGAGCTCGCTGGGCAACAAGGGACCTTTTGAGAGGCTGGACCTTTTCTCCAGCGTCTGCAGGCCCGGGGGTGTGGAACTGCCGAGTCAGGGGAGGTCATCTGGGCATGTCCCCTCACAGCACGGGGTCTGGGAGTCAGATCAGTCGGCAGGCCGGTCCCTCTCGAGGGCCCTGAGAGGAAGTATGCTGTGGCCTCTCCTACCGTCTGGTGGTTCCTGAGCTTAGAGACACATCACCTCAATCACTGCTTTCACCTCCCTTCCCCTCTGTCTGTGTCTATGTCCAAATTCCCCTCTTCATGTGAGGATGCCGTCACGGGTCAGGGCCCCTCTCATCAGCATGACCCCATCGTAGCTTGCCTACATCTTCAATGAGTCTCTTTTCAAATAAGGTCACATTCTACGTGGGCATGGATTTTAGGGGAGCACTTTTTTTTTTTAAATACTAGAGGCCCAGTGCACAAAATTCGTGCAAGAGTAGGCTTTTGCAGCCTCCCCCGCCCACTGGTTGTTCTGGAAGGTCATTCCACCATCTGGTCTAATTACCATATTAGCTCTTTATTATATAGGATATTTTTATTGATTTCAAAGAGGAAGGAAGAGGGAGAGAGAGATAGAAACATCAATGATGAGAGAGAATCATGGATCGGCTGCCTCCTGCACGCCCCCTACTGGGGATCAAGCCCACAACCCGGGCCTGTGCCCTGACTGGGAATCGAACCGTGACCTCCTGGTTCAAAGGTCAGTGCTCAACCACGGAGCCACGCCAGCTGGGCAGGGGGACACTCTTTACCCCACTACACTAGGCAGCGAGTTTTCGGTGCTTAAAGTCTCCGCTCAGCTTTTTCTGTCTTTACAGCCAGTCTTGGGTCGTCAGGGAACATATTACTATTCCAAGGCCCGTGCAGGTAGAAGGAACATAATGGAATTTTGAGGGAAGAAGAAAGGCCCTGAGGGCTGCAGTTCTGTGGCCTGTGTGGCGCAGTGGTCCCCAGTGGCGGGGCAGCGGCTGTCTTCTGTTACCCAGCTCCGAGCTCCGAGAGTTGCTCCTGTGCACTTTAGCCAAGGACTGCAATTCTATCCCTAGAATCTCAGAAATTCTGAGCTGCAAGAGGTCTTTGGTATTATCTACTTCTCATGTAACCCTCTCGTGTTACAGATGAGGTCGTTGGGGCCCAGAAAGGTTAAGTGGCTCGGTCAAGGTCACCGGCGTGGAAGGGCCAGAGCAGGGCCGAGACCCAGGCCTCAGAACCCCGGAGGAGAGCCTGCGCCCGCCCAGTGGCCCTGTCTCTCCCTGCGTCTGCGCCTCCGTTGTAAAAATGTCGCTCTTGGCCAAGAGAGAGGAGGGAGCCAGGTCCCGCCCTGGTGGGAAGGCCACACCTTGCGTTTCTTTGTTAACGCAGAGGCTACAAATGGAATTTTAACCATGACTTACAGCAACTAAATCCCACTCACCGCCCTGGCCGGTGTGGCTCAGTGGATAGAGCGTTGGCCTGCAGCCCAAAGGGTCTCGGGTTTGATTCCGTTCAAGGGCACGTGCTTGGTTGCAGGCTCCTCCCTGGCCCAGGCCCTTTGGGGCTCCTGCAGGAGGCAACCCATTGATGTGTTTCTCTCGCGTCAGTGTTTCTCTCCGTCTTTCCCTCTCTCTTCCATGCTCCCTAAAGATCAATGGAAAAATATCCTCAGGTGAGGATCAAGAAAAAGCAAAAGATAAATTCCATTCCTGAAGTGACTGGGGTGGAGCTGGGGAGGTGTGCGGCTGATGGTCTGGAGAAGGACTGATCGGGGCAGAGGGCTGGGCTGAGGCTTTGTTCCATCCTCATCATTCCTGACCCTCCAGCCATGCTGGGGGACCTCCCTATCCGCTGCCTGACGTCCATTTTAATTGTAAGCGGACATTTTCCCGCCACTGTGTGGTAGCGTTCGAAACACTTTCCTTTGTGCAGGGGGACATTACAAAACTTGCACATGTACCGCGTTTCACTGCGGAGTTTATGAGCGGCACACACATGACAACGATGTAAAACATTTTTATTTCTGCTGGTTCCAACTAGAGGTTCCAAGGTATGTTTCCTCATGTCCATTGACAGTCTCCCTGGTGGATCCGAGTTTACTCGTTTCCCGCAAAAAAAATGTGTTTAACTGGATTTCACCTGCTTGGAAAGGGGCCAGGAGCACGCAAAATAGTGCAACGGAAGCTAAGTTTGTTACGTCTGGAACAAATTCAGAATATTAATATGCGGTGGCAGGTTGATCTTGGAAAGAAAGAACAACATAAAATAAAATGCAGCAAGATAAGGTTAAGTTAATTTCAAGAGTTCTGTTCTTAAATTGCCGGCTACGTATTGGCTTAATACACAGTCTCACGCTTAAACATACTTCTGAATCCTAAGGCCCAGTTTTAGATCTAGCTGCTCTGTAAGTCCTTCAGTGGTTAATTATTTCCTGGAGTAATTATTCCTGTGCCCACATTTCTAAAGTATGTGTAGCCTTAGCAGAAACTTCTTTTCTCCCCTGTCGAGATGAGAATTCTACTTCATTACAGTCCCATACAATGCTTAGCATAGTGCTAGGCACACAGTAGGTCCTCAAGCCCCCTGAAGTTCAAGGGCAGTGACCCCGGTGACTGTGGTAGAACTGCCCTTCTCTTTGGGAATTCAGGTTCGGGCCCTGAATCAAGGCTGCCTGTTTGGACCTTTGTCATTAGAAACCTCTCCTAGGCTTGCCTTCGCTGAATTGAATTCAATTTTAAACCCTTGTCATTTTTCAAGGGTTGAGTAAATTAATTCTCGATTGCATTTGCTATTTAAAAAGGCTGTAGGAGGACACTGTCTATCACTTCACTCAAGGCCCTCTTTTGTCAAGTCCCACGGATTTTTTTTTTTTTTTTTTTTAATAATTCCGCGGCTGGAAAGACCTGCTTCCCCTGAGTGTCTGTCATGCTTTCTGGGGTAAGAACACAATACATGTTAGCTCTCTTCCCATTTCAGAGAACTGTGGGTCTAAATGGGTTTCCCTCTTTGCCCTGGCAGTCAGAAACCTCAAACGTGTTCTGGGTTTCATCACATAGGTAATCGTGTAGGATGGCATAAGTACTTTCCTTGCTCAGCATTTCTTTTTGTTGTTAATCCTCGCCCGAGGATATTTTTTTCCACTGATTTTTAGAGAGAGTGGAAGGGAGGGAGTGGAAGGGAGGAGGAGAGAGAAACATCGATGTGGGAGATTGCTTCCAGAAAACACTGAAGGCCTCCTGCACTTGGCCTGACCAGGGCCAGGAATCAAACCTGCAACCGAGGTACATACCCTTGGAATCAAACCCGTGACCCTTCAGTCCATGGGCCAACGTTCTATCCACTGAGCCAAACCGGCGAGGGCCAGAGTTTCTTCATTTCTTCTTGGGTTTTGCTAGTTTGCTACTTTAAAGTTCTTTTTTTCTAATAACAAAAATATCTGTAATCGGGAATTTTGGAAAAGAAAGAAAAGTTGCCTACAATCTAATAACCCAGCAACGGTAGCATCCGTAACAATTTGGGTGTATCGTATTTCCTTCTGTTGGTTTATTCTCTCACATGAAAGAAATCTTGAGATAGGCAGTCTAGGTCTGATATGATGGCTCCATTAAATCAGCAGGGACCCTAAGCTTCTTTCTTTCGACTCTGCTGTCCTTTTAATGTGGCTCCGAGAGTGACCGCGAGGCCACTTCATGGCCCCAGATGACTGCTGGGTTGCAGCCATGTTGTCTGCATCCCAGGGATGCAGGGAAGGAAAAGGACCTAAGAGTGAACCCCCTGCCTTTTAAGGAGTCTCCCCAGAAAGCAGACCAGCCCCTCCAGTCGTGGCCAGAATGTGGTCCCATGGACTCAGGACCCACCTACTGCAGGGGGAGCTGGGGTCTGGAGTGTTTATTTTCCAACAAGGCACATGCTCCAGGTTTTTGTTGCAAGGAAGGAGGAGAGGTGTCTTTTGAGGAAGCCGTCAGCAGACTGCCACAGTTCTACCGTATCACATAGCTCTTCAGTGTTTTTTTTTTTATTTTTTTAAATTTTATTGATTTTTTTACAGAGAGGAAGGGAGAGGGATAGAGAGTTAGAAACATCCATGAGAGAGAAACATCGATCAGCCGCCTCCTGCACACCTCCCACTGGGGATGTGCCCGCAACCAAGGTACTTGCCCCTGACCAGAATCGAACCTGGGACCCCCCAGTCTGCAGGCCGACGCTCCATCCACTGAGCCAAACCGGTCAGGGCTCTTCAGTGTTTTATGGAAGCAATCTCAAATAGTTTGTGGAATGAGTTAAGTTGGAAACAAACATCAGTATAACTAGCAATAAGTAAAGTGCACTACCATGTTGTTATTTATAACTCTGCCTTTCCATAATCTTTTTCTGTGAATTTATCACTTGTACTGATAGTGTGTGTTTTGTTTTCTAATATGTTTTTACTAGAGACCTGGTGCACGAGATTTGTGCACTGGGGGTGGGGGGGAGAGGCGAAGGGAGTCCCTCAGCCTGGCCTGCAGCTTCTCACAGTCTGAGAGCCCTTGAGGGATGTCTGACTGCTGGCTCAGGCCTGCCACCACTGCTCTGCTCTCCAGCCATGAGCCTGGCTTCTGGCTGAGCGGCACTGCATTGAGTATCTGCCCCCTGGTGGTCAGTGTGCATCATAGCAACCGGTTGTTCTGCTGTTTGATCAATTTGCATATTAGCCTTTTATTATACAGGATTGATTTTAGAGAGAGAGGAAGGGAGAAGGATAAAGAGATAGAAACATCTCTTGGCTCCCTCCTGCACGCCCCTTACTGGGGATCGGGCCAACAACCTGGGCATGTGTCCTGACCAGGAATTGAACCGGCGACCTCCTGGTTCATGGGTCAGTGCTCAACTGTGAGCCACACCAGCTGGGCAATCTGTGTTTTGAATTTCAGTCAGTACAGACCTATCCAGGGCTAGAAGGGACCTTAGGCAGGTTTCTCCAAGGGTTGCTTAATTCCGATTAAGCAATGGTACCTGCTGGACCAATTCAGGTACCATAATGATAAGGAGGCCAGGGGGCGGTGTTGAGGACCACAATAGGGAGTGGTGGGGACTGTGGCAACCACGAGCGAGCATGCTCTGTGCAAAAGGGGTAGCAGCCACTCAGCTGCGTTCACTGTTGCTTTTTTTTCCCCAAGAGCAACCAGAAATCCAGATTTTTATATGAAACCTGGCATTTATAACCTAGCAGCTAATACACTGAAATTTTAAGAATGCCAACCAAATGCACCACCACCTGTGGGCTCCCAGTGTAGGATCCACCCCTTGTTTTTGAGTTGGCAGCGAAGCCCTGAAGAGGTCCAGGGGCTTTTGTCGGGGCTGGAGACTTTGCTGTTCTGTCCCATCCGAACAGAGCCTGGTCTTCTGTGGCTAATGCATCTCAGAATACAAACAAATGATAACAGTTTGCAGTTGAGCAAACTACTCCAAAGGTTCCTTGAATCTCCCCTTCAACTGGCTTTCATTTTCTGTTGAAATCATTTTGGGGTGGCGGAATCCGAGAATATTGGGCTGGAACCCCAGCTCAACCGTTTCACAGCTGTGTGACTTAGGACAAGCCTTTCATCTGTGTCTCCTCTGTGTGTTCTGCACCATCCAGTTTCCCTCCTCTCTCTCCCCTCCCCTCCCCTCCCCTTCCC